>JAPEVF010000810.1:0-20096 GCA_029747585.1 Pleurotus djamor
AGGGTGAACCTGATTCAGACGAAGATTAGATTAGATTAGATATAAATGTAATCACAACTTGTATCTAATCATAATCCATGGCCCAGTCCATCTCGCGTGCACATCCAAATTATTCCCACACCAAATATAGTTTTCCCACACCGAATATGGCACTGCAGTGAGGAATATAGGCAGTATATGAATATTTAAATACATATTATAATACATTTACATGGCCCTCCAGGTTTTCCTGCGGATTTGGCCTAGGTTTCACCCTATATTCAGCAGATCCCAGCTGGGTTTGAATTGGCCCATATTAAGGCGTGGGCCAGGTTTTCCTGGGCGGTTTGGTCAAGAAAACCTGGGCCCGTTGTCTTTTGTGCTTTCAGGTTTTTCTATGATTTAGGGTCTATTAGTACAAGTAGTTGTGGAGAAGGAGGTGAAGAGGGATGGACAGAAGGTGTCGCTGGCAGTCGTCGTAGGACTGTGCGTCTGCATCTTCGCTCTCGGGGTGGTGCTGGCCTTTCTAGGCTTGAAGTGGGCTGGGTTGGAGGTGGGGAGGGTGTCTGTTCCGAATCCAGCGCCGCAGCAGTCTATATCAGAAAACGGGTTAGTACATACGATAAACAAGAAAAAAGTGATTTACTTGTAGGTAGGAGGGGGATATGTAGTTCGACAACAACATCGCATTGTATTTTCGACGTCGAGGCAAGGCCCTTGAGACATTGGTTGGTGCACACGCGAGGGTTCCTATCCGGCTCTATAATGTTGGAACAATATAGATGTGGATAGCAGAAGGCGGGAGGCTCGCATACGTCTATGACGCTGAAGCATCATAGAGGCAGCTTGCCTGTGAGGAGTCCAACGTAAGGGAAGATGAGCTCGAACTTGGGGCGATGGCGCTAGCGCAGGCCACAGCCACCTGCCAAGCTGAACCAAACACAACCTTCGGGCTGACTCCACGCGCCAAATCTCAAGCTTTCCTTAGTAGTAGAACCGCCGTATACTACGAAGTGTTTCAACGCTTCGTTATACGTCCTTTCACTCGCTCGCTTCCCTCCAGACCAGCATACGTATACTGCACTGTGTTAAACGCTGTGCTATACTGTCCTGTCTGTCTCAATATCAGAGAATATCACCCACACACGGTGCGTTGCTTTCACCCTACGGTTTCCCTTTATATCCCATCGACGTGTTACTCGAATTTATCGGTCTCCAGTTGAAAGCAAGTTCTTAACCAACTTGTTCTCTGTTCCTTGCCTACTTTTGTTATCTGCCGGATCCGACAGTAACAACAGGCTCGCGAATGGAGTGGCTGTACATTGATTCTTTTGGGCGCGCGTTCAATCTCCCATATTCATCTACCCCTCCACCATCCCCATGATCCTGTCTGACTTTTTGAATACAGGAAATTTCAATCCAAGGACGAAGTCGAGTCTGAGGGATGTCCTTTTTATTATCTACAACCCAATGACTATCTAACGAATCAGTACAACAGATTATGAACAAGCGTCACCGCGGGGATTCCAGCGGTTCACTCGCCGCCACCGAGCAAGAGCTTCTCCTGACAATTAAGGAACTTAGTGCCCTGATTGTGTCCGAGAAGACCAAACACCCTAACGAAGATCCGGGGAGTCTGGCATTACTCGGCGGCTACGAAGAAGACGACAAGGCTGAGGAAGTTGCACCGCCCGGGAAGACCGTTCATTTCAAGGCTGCCGATCCGGATAATGATTTCAGGTTGGCGGAAGCGAAAGGCGTATCCGTAGATGGAGAAGCCATCCGTAAGCACCCCAATCGCCAATTCAAATATCACGACTGACTTTGCAACGCTAGGCATAGATTTTGATGAGCTACGCAGCACCCTTCGCCCCCCACCTACGCTTCTTGATGAAGATGAGAATCAATCCACACCCATGCCTCTGGCTGAAGCACCTCAATCTACACCTACACCGACGGCTGAAGAGAAAGGTCAGCCCAGAAGGGTCGGCCAATGCCGCCACTCAGCACTTGATTGGTACCTTCCCGGAGATTCCCCTGAAGTCTTTCGGAAGCCGGAACCAATGGACATGCCTGGAAGAGCGGCTTACCTCAATGCTCGTTCCAAACCCTCTTCGCTTTCTGTCGGCGTAGCTAAGCTACTAAATCGTATCTTGGGAGAAGTCATCCTTACTTGGCCAAGACAACCATCTGAGGTTGTGGAAGCTTCGCTTCGCTTAGTCAATGGGTTCATATTTGTTCACGAATGTGTCAAACCCATCTATGACAAGTGGCTCCTGGTTGTTCAAAACGGCGGAAGAGGCACGGGGGATCCTCGCTCAGCTAATGACCTTGACTACGATCAACTGGGGGAATTGGTAAGTCACCATGACCTTGAACTCCCCGTCTTCAATCAAAACTCATTCAGCTATCAGATATCCAATAATGGTGATGATCTTGCAGGCGCGGCGAAAGCGCGAGCTACTCATGATCAAATGCTCCTCAAGTTCCTTCAGCTTTGCAAATTTGTGGAAGCCGGTGGAGACTCCTGGAAGAAGTACGGGTTCAAGGCGAAGGTCTCACCATCTCTCTGTGAGGCGATTGCGTTCGCGGCGCGTGAAAAGAAGGAAATCCAGGCCTATCGTCAGCTGGGACTTGAAGCCTACAACAATGCTACCTGGCTTAGATGTCAAAAGTGAAAACTGTTTCTTATAACCTTTTTGCCTCGCTAATTCACCGTCTCAGGGCTCCTGCCAAAGAACTGGAGAAGATGAAGGGCAAAGTTATAATTGAGTCCGAGGAGATTCTTCGGATGGGCGTCCAGTCGGGAGCTTTCAAAGAGGACGAATGTCACATGATAGACGACTCATGGACCCGCATATGTCGACCTGGTCCCATTGGCAAGACTTTGGAACCAATCATCCTTTGGTCTCCTAGGACTGCGAAAGATTTCCGGCCTACTGAGGACAAAATTGTGGGTTCTAATTCTTTTATGAGACTGTATGATGCTCAAGATCCGCAGTTTGGAGCCGTCCTCTATGGTGGAGACGTTCGAACAAATATTACCTCCGCCTACGGACAAGCAACAGTTGAACTCGCCATGAATGCGATGGTCAATGCCATCCAGTAAACCATCTACCATCTACACCTTGAACCGCACTAACATGATGCCCAGATCCCGTGAAAACGTTAAGAGGCATATGATCACTATTGGCACATTGGTCAAGACGTCAATGGGCAAAACCTCTACGAATGGTGTCTCACACGACATTTCCATTCACGTTGACGCTGCAGGTCCTCAAGCTAGAGAAGCGACTCGGTTGAAAATACAAGAGCAACAATCCCTTCGTGTCGAAATCACTCGGGCTACCCCAAGTACGATTTTTCTTATTTTTTCTCTGACATTTCTGACGGATGCTTAAGTCCTTCAGCTACGCATGTTTGCATATTTGGAAGGATTCATGCCCCACTATGCCGAGCGTCAGATGGTTATCCTTTCACCTCTTCCATCCATAACCGTTCTCATCCATATTTTACCAGCATGTGGCCAGGACGTCAGGACTTGTCAATCGTCTTGGTACTCCAGATACGACGGCTTTTGCGTCCTATGGCTATGCTGCCGCCTTTCATGTTGATGATGATGACACCATCACCGAGGGGTGGATTTCAGGACGTAGCTCCAATGTCAGTAATTTCGCCGAATAAACAATTTGCCTCTAATCTCCTTTGTAGATACAATCGGACGAGAGTAATTTTGCTTGGGCGGACTTTAAAGTCCTCCTTGAGCTCGAGCAGCATACTCACTGGACATGGGATGCCAAACACCATCACCATGGCACATCGATGAACCGCCTCTGTGCCCAGAAACCAAACTCCTGGAAGACATGGGCCAAGCATCATCCTGAAGATGGTCAATGGTCACGCGCCAATGTTATCACCCATGCAACAGCATTGGCAAAGAAAGCCGGGCGTTAATCAGTATGTGCCTTGAAGCTCAGGTGTCTTTGGCTGGCTATTCACCGTCTCCATGTGACGTGCATATGAATGACTGAGTTCAGAGATCATCGGACATCATGGTTTTTCTCCACACTGGGCCTATTGAATAGAGGTTTGGTGAACGCTTTTGCCTTACCTCTTTCTATGTCTCAATTTCAACACTTAGTTTCTTTGACTAGCAAGTCACACATTCAATATTATGTACATATTTTTATATACAAATCAATAGATCGTTCTCAAGAAATTGGTGGATAGCCCGGCGATGGTGAGGCAAGCCTTCAGCATTAGATGGCTTCTAGGTTATACTTGCCCATGCTACCTCGAACTGGGCTTTCTTCGCTATCGGTTGTAAGATGAGTGGAGTTGAAGAAAAAATCTGCTTGGACGTACGAGGCAAGATTAGAGGCTGCAACCAGATGGGTGACCTGGACTTCGGAGTCTTGAGAGCTACAAAGATATCGTTAACAAAAGTTCACAAACTATAACAGACAATACTCACAAAGCAGAGACGGCCCTGGGGGGCGACGAGATATTTGGGAATGCATCAAGGATGAAGCTTAGAGAGGACCTTTGAGGGCGGCGAGGTCTTTGTGGTGGCCGAGTGCGAGCTGTTGAGGTAGTTTACTCTCAATGTGACTTCACTGGCAAAGTGAGCACTTACACCTGATGTCCTGGAGAGATCGCCCACGACTTCCTGAGCCCCACCAGAAAACGATGGAACCGCATAGGATCCCAACGAGAACAACAGCCAGACCAATAATAAAGATTCCAGCGTCTTTATTAATGAACTCATCCCAAGAAATTGTACGAGAAGTGATGACTGGCATGGCGAATGCTTAGTAGTTCTGGGGAGGGTGTACAAGGGAAGAAAGAAAGGGATGCGAGATTGGGGGGCGAATCCAGAGCCTAAGTAGCGAAGGACAAAGCTCAACTGACTAATCAAACGAGGGCAAGAATTCTTCGAACCAAATAAACAATAGACGGGAATAGGTAACAATGCAACGAGGGGGTTCTTCCTTTGTCCAGTAGCGAATAGCAGGGCAGGCTTTGAGTTTAAGTGTACGTAGATTCAGGAACGTGGGTGGTACCGAGGAAGAAAGAGACACAAACCCCAAGAAGGGTAAGGCGGAGCATCAACGGCGTTGCCGTCAATTACAGATGAGAAGTAGCTTCGGTGAGAATGCGGGAAACAATATTCTTTAGAGCAAATCTGACTTCCTGGAGCTAACCCCTCCACACGAAAATCCGATAGAAACATAATGACAGAACTTGAAATGTCCATGGATGCCGAAAAGGTAGCCTATCCAGAGGCCCAAGCGATTTGATGGCCCATTCAAGGAGGACGGGGGACAGCTAGTAAGCCACGCAAAGGTAGATTTAGACGTCCATCAACTTCAATATGATACAGCATCTCTCTGAAATGGTATAACGAGCTATGTGACACTCAACAAGTGTTATATCAACAATATCCTCAGTGTCGGCAAGCGTAGGGTCATATAGGAATGCAGGAAACCATGGGTAGCGAAGAAATGGATTTTGGGAGAGTTGATAAGTCTTGTGGGGGCGGATGTGTAGGAGTACCCGGTTGCCAGACGTACTGATAGATTGAATACTTCCAAAGCATGCATGTGTGGAGGAGAGTGAAGGGAGATATGATACGAGGCTGTTGCCCAGATGAGCTGAGGCGACAGAAAAATTGGCTCCTTTATACATATAATGGGCGGGACTTTGAGTACGTTTTGTGACAGGATCAGAGAAAACAGCAGATCTGCGCTTGGAAGACACAAAACAGCGTTCAAACAGGCTCTTGAACTGCTTTACAACACCAGGGGCCTCTGGTCTGCCCAACCAACGGCGGATGTTGGCACCATGTTGGTATGAGCGCAAAATTGTTCTTTCTAATTCACCTAAAACAGGATAAGCACATCTGACGATGATGAATAAACTCAATACGAACCTCCAATATGGTTGTTTGTGTTGAACTTCTGAAGGGTGCCAATGGTGCGCTCAAAAGGGAAACACCACCAGGACACAACAGGCCCGAAAAGGTGCAGAAAATCGTAGATATGAAAGGAGGCATGAACATTGGGTCGTGGATGATGGTTAACCGTATGAGGAAAGTTGGAGTGAAGACCCTCAACCCACAAGCAGAGAAGCCTACGGTATTCATCCATTTTTGCACTGTTTGTGGTATAAGAACACGCAAGGATTGAAGCTTGGAAGAGTGCCATTGTATGATCAAGCAATGGGAGGTGTGTAGATGTAAGGAGGGAGCCGTCCTCTAGACATTGAAGCAATAGAGCAATGGGGATGTGAACAGCACTGAGTATACGCCATTCAGCTGCTTTGATAGTCCCTGCAGCAGTGTCTCCGTAGTTATGAGGGACCGAATCAAGCCATGAAGGTGTTACGATGTTATGGATGACATCTTGAATCAGATCGAGAGTCTGAGATGTAATGAAAGGCGGAACCGATGATTTGTTGCCATCTTCTAAGGGCTTAGTTTTACGCTGAAAAGCTATTAGACTAGGAGAGAAACTGAAGAGTCTGACTGCTTACCCATTCAACGAGAGCTTGAGCGAGGGATTTCTTGGTGACGGAGGCCGGTTTTGGAACGTTCGGATTGAACAGACCTAGACTATACGCGACGTATATCAAAGGGGGCTTGTTGAAACGAAGGAGGGCCTCCGTCAACTGCTTTTCAGCACCATTAACATTCATTGGATCAACGACTAGGGGTTTCACAAGAAGGCGGTGTATTTTGGCTATGTGATCGATTTCCTTTTCCGAATTGACTTGACAAACTTTTGGACAATCTGGATCGTATGGTGTCCACTGATGGGCATAGGCTGCTTGAGGCTGGGACGTTGTCTTTGGAAGTTGCGCCCTATCAAGGCAGAGAACATGGCGACAGTGATAGTGGATTATCCCCTCAAGTAGACAATGCATCGAATCAACAACCAACATCTTCGACGGATCCCAATAGGGCAATCGCCATAATTCTGACCATCGGACACCATGCTTATTGAAAATCCGATGTTGCTCGGCAATGGTCACAGCATTATGGTACTCGTAGGATATTGTTTTCAGCTGGACAATGTCTGGGGGTAGCCACTGCTCGTGATCTGTGCGATACATGGTTGAGCGGCCATAGCATTGACATACGGTGCAAAAGTGGTGTGAAGTCGGGGCAGCATTCCCTGAGACCTTGCGTGCTGCAGGAAAATCATTCAGGGAGATGGCAATGGCATATTCCATGTGCCTTCCATTCTCTGGATTACTTGCGGTGGAAGTGAGGTGATACCCAGGAGACCACCCTTCGACAGCCTCATCAATGATTGGTCGTAGAAAATGGCACATGGTCTCAACATCCGGTTCTTTAGGACCTGGGAAAACAGCAGCAAGGTGTAGATTCTCGGGGAGGTAACGGATGTGGTCTGGAAGGGCAATGTTAGACAAGGAGACAATGCCAATTGACTCGTGGTTTCCCCGCTGTCTATTGCCATTCGGATGGAAGAAATCGACATGCATCGCGAATGCGAGGCGAAGCTTGTCCCCACGATTGACAAAAAGCTTATCAGAATCAGGGCCCTTGAAATCTCTGAAAAATTGAGCATCGAATGCGTCCAAGATAGGACCATTGTGCAAAGCATTTGTAACTCTGTCACAGGCAGCGTCGCAGAGTTGTTCCAGCTCAAGATTTGTCATGCTACGAGCAATGTAGTCAACTGTCGATGCGACAAGGTAAGGTTTGACTGGACGGCGCTTGCCCAAGCGGTAAGTGAGCAAAGGGGTATTGCAACGCATTCGTCCTGTTTCGCCAGGAACCTCATTGGTGCAAAATGCCGGATACTCCATTTCAGTGTGAAGGTTGTTGACTAATGGAGGGTGGGTGAAGCTACAGGATGGACAGACGGCATATTGGGTTGTCTTGCTATCAATGTCGAACCTTTTAAGGCATGTATAGATGCTGGTAGGTAACTGATTGATTATGTTTTGATCATGTAAGCTGTGAGCCGTGTTTCCAGATGGTTGGGGGGTCTTGGTGGCGATTATCATATGAACAAGAAGGTTGACAGTTTGAATGAGAAAGTTTGAGATGTTGGTACTGATGTGGGCAACGAGATGGCAAGTAAGACCAAGAAGAACCATTATTTGTGATATTTCGTTCAGCGAGGACAAAGAATTATCCTGTAAGTATCCTGTGGATTGGTTCATAGGGAGAACAAGTGATGGTAACGAAGAAAGCTTACCAGTATCATACACAATCGGACAAGTATCATCGGATGACGGTAACTGATGGGATAAGACGCTGATCCGACCATCCAACCGTTGTAGATACTCATGGACCTGAGCACGTTGCGGACTGTTTCTTGTGATTTTTGACAGGGACTTGCTATTGGACTGTAGGGAACGTGATGCAAGAGCCAGAGAGGTACGTGTCAAAGCAACACCATTGGCTTCGTCAAGAACACCCAGGTCCTGATCAATGGCGCGCAGGTTCTTCTCAATTGCGTTCAGCAGATCATGGTCGGTCTTCTCTTGATGGCGGCGCTTTGTTTTCTCTAAATAGTCATCATGCCAACCTGGACCATCCGAGGTGTTTAACACCAGGGGGGGCAGGGATGGAGGCGAAGAAACAGAAGTATGACTTGGACCAGCACTGTCCGCAGCGTTTAACACTGAGGAGAGCATGGTGGGAAGGAATGAAGTAGACAGTTCATCAGACAAATCTTGGGAGAGAAGGGCGGCTGCCGAGGAGTCAAGTCTGCTGGCTTGGTCACGACGGGCAGGGAAAGCCGTTGATGGAGTCTCTGACAGAGTAAGCGAAAGGAGTTGTTCTCCAAGGCAGTCAACCTCGGATTCGGTTGCGGTGGGTGGATCGATAGAGGCTTCGGGAGGGAGCTACGGAAAAGTCAATAGTTAGGATAGCAGAAAACAATAAGATGGGAGGTATACCTTTGGTGGTGAGCTTGCCGCAGCCTCTAATTTATGTGCGTAGAGGTCTCTTTGGAGAACAGGATGGGGCCGAGGCAGGAGAGAACATGTACAGTGGATAGAGCGTGGTGGCATACAGGGAGTGGTGTTGTTGAGACCTGTGGAAGAATGGTCGACGGTGGGTACAGGATATTGGGAAAGGGAGGAAAGGAGTGAGATTGGGGATGAGTGGAACGTTACAACACAGGACAATTAGTATGTTCACAATACAAAGTCGTTCATGCCAATTTAACTATTTCTAAGCGGGGCTGGATCGAGTAGGCATGTGCGGACGTCGGAGCTAAGTTGCCGAATAAAACAATTGGCCTTGTTACTATGGGGCGGCAGGTAAAGCACCAGCTAAAAAGGCAGAAAGCAATCGTCCATCTTGTACACCATCCAATTTCGTATCAGATGCCAAACCAACGCAAACGGATTTCACCGCAGCTGGTAAGAATGATCCTCACATGTTGAAGCCAGCACAACTGACACAGACATGTAGGCCCCGATCCGACTTCGGGGTCGGTATTTTAGCATTGATGCTAGCACAGGTCAAGATTGCCTGATCACGGTGGATCGCGAGGAAGATAACCCACAAAGCTGTCGATATCCATTTGTGGAGGGGGTGATGAAAGACGCGACCGGCTCCCCTTACAGAGTAGTGCAGCCGTATGTGCACGACATTTATCTACGATCAACAATCCGTCGCAAAAAGGTCGTCTATCGTGTCTTCTTCAAGAAACATAAGCGTCTACCACCGAATCAGGCCTTAGCAGGTGTTCTTGGGGAGGTGGTGATTCTGCGTGTCGCTGCGCGAAACATGGATTCGGTTGTCAACCTGCGTCCTAGCGACAAGGCTGTTGTTGATCGACTGGCAACGAGGTAAGTGTTCGACGTTTGACGCTATCCAACCTTACTGATTCAGCGCAGGCTGCTTCCCGAATTACGTCAATTGCAAGAGACAAAGAAGCGGGTTCCCCACGCGATAGACTTTTAAGCTTAGGCTACCTTGTTATTGTATTGCGTCTTGTTCCTTTAACAAAACAATAGTATGGATATGTCGACTCGGGCAGCGTGGCAATGATCAACACATTATAAGCCAAGGCGTCGAGGCTATGGTGGACCTCGCTACCTCCACATTATCCTGCTCCCATCCCACTGTGTTGTGTTAAACGCGGCATATTGGTTCCTTCCCTCCTTAACTGGCGAATTCAACCTCTCAGAACGCCCTTGCTGGTAGATGGAAGACCAATTTGAGCTCCGTTGCCTGAAAAAGCGAGACCGAGGCCTCGAGGGCTCAGACGACACCGATGAAAGCGGAAACTCTGGCGACTTCTCATATCCACCCCGTGCTATGTCCCAAAGCGCCCAATCTGACTCTGATTTAACGGTACAGGAGCTTGACGAATTTGAGGTATTAAATCACAGAGCTGTGGTCCCCTACATTGCAAAACCAAAAATCGTTGTCGAACGCGTCGTCAAGAAAGTGGCGGTACCAGGGCCAGCCAGAGTCGAATTTGATAGTGTAAGTCCTTGGAAGAACACCCATGATACTTCCTGGCTGACACAACATAGATGAGTGAAAGGTTGAAAGAGGAGATATCGAAGAACTCGGTGTTGAATGCGCAAATAGGGCAACTGATGCAACTCAATACTAAGAAAGACAACGAAGTAAGTTGGGTATTTATGAACAACATAAGATGGACACTGACCGCCAGGAAAGATTAAATCGATTCATGAGGCGTTCGAGAAACTCAGCACGATAGCCGGGCAGAATGAGGCGGAGAAGAGCGCCGAGATAACGATTCGGCGGCAAGAAATCAGCCAGCTGAAGACTCAGTTGCTGAAAACAGAGAGTGCACGCGTGGTAGCTGAGACGGCCCAGAGAAAGCAGAGGGAAGACGAAGAACAGAAGATTCAAAGTTTGATGAAACGGATGGAGGAACGGATGGAGGAACAGGTCAACCAGTTGGCAGGGCGTATTACTCAACTCGAGTCTGAAACTCGGCGCATGGCACTCTCCAACGATGAACTCAAACAACGCATTGCCCAGGAAAGCAAAGCGCGTAAAGAGGCGGAGGCGGAACGTGATCGACAAAAGGCCATCAGCGATCGACTGTCGAAGGAGATCGAGGAGAAAACGAAGGAATTGGCAGAATTGAAGAGGTCCATCGAAGATCGCATGAATGTTGATGAAGTGACGGTAGCAAAGCACCTGGTATTGGCTGATATCGATGACCTCTACGTCGATCCACCCTCTCAAGCAACAATGGAGCCCCAAACGACAACGAAGGCAAAAGAAATGACTGGTCCCCAGTTCTTCACTCGCCGTGACACGCCTGCGTCTTGGGACGAGAGTGAAGATGACGAATTGCCTCGTACCATACGCGCCGGTCCGTCTATTGACCGCCAAAGCCCTGTCTCAGGCAGTGCGACGGGGAAGGATGATCAAATAGGTATCATTGCGTCAGACTTGATTTCCAACTTCAGTCCTAGACGCATCCAAGAACAACGCACATCGAAGAAGATTCAGGGACTGAAGAACCATTCAACCCCAGTCCCTCAACTCAAGGAAGTCTTCAGCACGACTACTTCGCTGCCTACGAACAACGACGAAGTTGCGACGGAGCCGGGGAAGGAGGGAGGAGGACTGGCTCCGAACGACATCGAGAAAATCGTTAAGCTGGTCTTGGCTGAGCTGGACAAGGGTGGGATTATTCGCAGAAAGATCTCCGGACGGCCTGCGCGAGGGTCGAGGGATCCAGTGAAGGACGAGCCAATCAGTGAGGTCGAGAAGAATTACTGGAAAAGTACAGTGCGTGCACTGTGGAGAGAAGTATACAAACGCGATCAGGATAGCGAATTCTTCAACTATGAACCTGCCAACG
Organism: Pleurotus djamor; assembly: GCA_029747585.1. Taxonomy (NCBI): domain Eukaryota; kingdom Fungi; phylum Basidiomycota; class Agaricomycetes; order Agaricales; family Pleurotaceae; genus Pleurotus; species Pleurotus djamor. Next base: position 11,820 of record JAPEVF010000810.1, read on the forward strand.
AACAAGACGTTGAAGGCGTCAATTGCTCAGGCGCGGCGGTACCGGATGGAATGTCTACCCTCGACTTTTCCGAGGGGTTCCTCGATTCTGAGTGGAACAGGCAGATAATGGAGAGATTCGTCGTGACCTTTCAGAAAATGCAGAAAGATCCGAGAGTGGACCTCCCAAAGGTCTCTGACCAGTTCATTCTCGCCATCCTCCAAAATCGGCTGAAGTTGAGCCAAGGGGCATGGAAAGTGGTGCAACCGCGGGTCAACATGACTAAAGGTCGGTTTGAAACACTCGAAGAGGCGAGAGTACGTGCCATCAATACAAAGCGACATCTGGACTCCAAGAAACTGAATCGATCTGCGCGTCAGAGAGTAAGTTCAAGATTATGAATAAATGGATAGACCGTTGACTTGCCTCACTAGAAATTGAAGAGCAGGGCCGAGGCGGTCGATATGGGTCAAAGTATGGCAGAAAATCAGGGGCAAAGCACGGAACCATGGGAGCATTTCAAGAACGTGCTTGACTACTTGGGAGTTGACGGGATGTCAGATGAAGAAGAAGGGGTAGCGGAGATAGTCGAAAACCAACCTATCACAGTGTTCAAGATCAATCGGTGCCCATGGCGAAACCCGGCGATTGAGGCGCAGATGAGGTTTATCGACAAGTGGTCAAAGGGATCAGGTATGAAGGCTAAGGGGGGTGCCAGCCCACTACCAAGGGTGATTAATAAGTCGGATACGGGTGAGCGAATTGACAGCGTACTCCCTGCACCAACTGGGATGCCAGCGGATATGTATAATGGGGTATGGTTGGAGAACCTGGTCAAAGAAAAGGGTAATCAATGGGTTGAGTTCACTCTGAAGGCTGATGATGTCACAGACTTCGCAGTCCGTACATTCGCTACATTTGCGTAGATACATAGACGTGAATGTGAGGAAACAATGTGTGCAGAGGACGAGTACAGTGCTGCAACCATTAAGGGGGGAAACCATGCTCAAAGGTACTCAGTCTGCGGCGTTGAACACGGCAGAGAAAGATGCCAGGGGCATGTTTATGACTAGTCGTTTGGGCAGCCCGCTGCGTTTAACGCAACGGAGGAGACCCAATGACTGCAGTCTGAGTGGTAAGTCGGGAAGAGATGGGTGTGCCATCGGATTTGTCATCGTCAGTGCCGGCACGTGCATCTGTCAGGGGGTTGGTGGAAAGTGTAGAAAAAGCAACCTGCTTATGGCATATCATATTATGTAACATGGCAAATCACATACAAGTAAATTAGGAACAAGTCTGGTATTAATAGAGGAGTATATTTTACACGTCAAGGAAACCGCTGATCAAGATATGAGGAGGTGAGAGCGATGATACTTTCAGCAATCTTCGGTACGGTGTTGGTAAAGCGTAGACTGCTTCTCCACTTTGAGTTGATAAGAAGGCAGTTGGTAGGAAAATCTCCAGAGAGCAACCTTTTGTGCCGCTTCGTGTACCACAGTTCTGCATCTGGAGTCCAGCATATGCTACCAAGCGCAGACTTCTCCCAAACCGACGGACGAGGCCACCAGGAAACAAGAGCAATCTGGCTTTTAGCAGTGGCGGAAGTTCGACCTTATTAGAGAAAAAGGAAAGTTAAGAATAAAGGGCACCCAAGACATTCAATAAACACATACCGGTGTCAAGCTCATACGTGCCACATAAAAGGTCGATCTCCTTCTCCGTAAGTGGCTCAAAGTAGGCCGAGTCTGGATCCGGGTCTGTGAGAGCAGCGTACAAGGTTTCGATGCTGACAACCTCTCGTGCCATCCTACCAATGAGTCCGCCATGCAGGAAAGCAGCGCAGCCTCTCGGGGACCGGAGCAAAGAGTCGCGGGAGTGTAAATACGACAAATAATCCCATTTATTAGGCCTGTAGTCAGGAGGACGATATCCAAGGCCGCATGGACGAACATATGGGATGGGGAGAGAATGAGAAAGAGTTCCTCCAAAGCCGAGGGTGATTGCAAACCCTTGCTTCATAAGGGCTAAAATTACCTCCTCGACACCTTTGTTTTCAAGGTGTGGATATATGCGACCAATATATGCCGTGGCGATGGGTCCAATAGTGATGGTGGGGATACCGGAACCAATGACATATTGTAGCGGTGACGATTTAGAGATTGAAAGATGTTCTACCCAATCGCTCAAGGCGAGATCTGCGCTATCCTGCCTTAGATCACTCAGTTCGGGGGGTATTTCAGACAAGGACGTTGCATTCTTGATGGACGTGAAGTATTCGCAAAGAATGTCCTGCTGTGCCGGGGTAACGGAGATATCAGAATGGGAATGGACACCAAGGGATTTGGTAACGACAGCCCAGTCGAGAGTGGTCGAGGAAGATTGTCCGAGGACGGATATGTCGCTGAATCCAAAGATTTCGTACGCGACATCCATTAAGGGAGTAGGAGCATCGGTGTCCGGCGCTTCAACGGCAGGGAACATTTTGTCCATATCTGCATCGACCAACTTATCACCGAATTTGTCCAAGAAAGTCTGGTCCGATTCCATATCAAAGTTATCGTCGAAGTCATCATCGGAATTGAACTCGGGGTCCGAGGGAAAGTCATCAGGGGAAAAGTCGGAGCAAAGATCCCATTCATCAAACTGAGGATTATACCGTCTTTGAGAGTCGGCATATGAGTTCCAAGTCTCTTCGTCTCGTCTAGCCGGCCTTCGGATTCTATGTCCATCTACGTCTTNCCCAAAAATAGACACGAGCACCCTTCCTACCTGGACACCGCTGCTTCTGAGCATTGGCTTCCCGTTGCAAGCGGCTTTGCTTGGAAGCCGCTGTCTCTTTCAAGAGGTAACGTTGGTATTGGGCATCACGACGTGTAAAGAAATCCTCCATAGTTTCCCTTTGCTTTTGACCGCTATATGGATCGACAGCAGGAAACTCCTCACGCGTAGCTGCTTCGCTAGTCGATGTCTGACAGTGGGTCAGAGAAAGGTCGGTAGGAGTGGGGATGTGATTTGTTAATGCAGTAGGGAAATCAACGGGAGCAATGATTTGTCGGATGTTACGGGTTTGGGAGCTCCATCGCAAAACGATGGGCATATTGAATGCAAGCATATAGGGCAGAAGATAAAGGAAATCACAGTGGTCGATATCGATGAAGCCTCCAAAGCGCGGCGCACGTAAGTCGGCAACGATGGAATCCTCTATTTCTGCTAAAANGGGGGGGATGAAGGGTGCCGAAGGCTAGTACGTTCTGGCGCCAGGAAGTGCTCGGGTCTTTCGCCTCTAGACGTCGTGTGAGCATGTAGGCAAAGGACGCTAAGGCAATGAGTGGAAGGAAAGCGTCCCGAGAGCGTTTACAAGCGTCCCTAGCATCCTGATCGGAGGCATGGTGGAATGAATAGCCGTACCTGTGGGGGAAAGTATAATACAAAAAACCTTTGGGGAGAGGGGAGTAAGCGACTTCAATGGTACGGATGCTGAAGGACTTCAAGGCATGTTCCAATGCAAGCCAAGAATCACGAATATCCTTCCGAAGGATGAATTTCCCTGAGCGAGTTTTCCAGATGCGGAGGGGTGCACTGAGACGGCTAAACAGATTGCCGCTGAAACAGTGAAAGAGGGGAACAAAGCCGAGGAACGGAAGGGAGTTGCTGAGCCAATTTTGAGATTGGAAGACGAGGAGATCTGGTTCGAAGAGTCCAATTTCGCGTGGGGGGACGCGCAGACGGGTGGAAGGTTCCGTGTCTGCGTTGAGGACTGTGTAGTAGAAACCCTCGTGGAATGCATGCCGGCTAGATATCTGGAAGCAGGATGAGGACTCAAACTCATATATGATTAAGAAGAATGACTTACGACGGACATAATGGGGGCGGAACGGGCGTCGGTGACTGAGAGTTAGAAGCTCTGATATTCAAACAGGACAGTATAGCACAGCGTTTAACACAGTGCAGTATACGTATGCTGGTCTGGAGGGAAGCGAGCGAGTGAAAGGACGTATAACGAAGCGTTGAAACACTTCGTAGTATACGGCGGTTCTACTACTAAGGAAAGCTTGAGATTTGGCGCGTGGAGTCAGCCCGAAGGTTGTGTTTGGTTCAGCTTGGCAGGTGGCTGTGGCCTGCGCTAGCGCCATCGCCCCAAGTTCGAGCTCATCTTCCCTTACGTTGGACTCCTCACAGGCAAGCTGCCTCTATGATGCTTCAGCGTCATAGACGTATGCGAGCCTCCCGCCTTCTGCTATCCACATCTATGTTGTTCCAACATTATAGAGCCGGATAGGAACCCTCGCGTGTGCACCAACCAATGTCTCAAGGGCCTTGCCTCGACGTCGAAAATACAATGCGATGTTGTTGTCGAACTACATATCCCCCTCCTACCTACAAGTAAATCACTTTTTTCTTGTTTATCGTATGTACTAACCCGTTTTCTGATATAGACTGCTGCGGCGCTGGATTCGGAACAGACACCCTCCCCACCTCCAACCCAGCCCACTTCAAGCCTAGAAAGGCCGCCACCACCCCGAGAGCGAAGATGCAGACGCACAGTCCTACGACGACTGCCAGCGACACCTTCTGTCCATCCCTCTTCACCTCCTTCTCGACGATTGGGCCTGCTGGGGTAACCATCACCTTCTCCCACACGAATATCTCGTTCGCCGCATCTTGGCTTGACCTTGCAGCGAATATGGTTGGCTTTCCTCGAATGTCGGCAGCCTGCGCTTCATGAGATCGATCTCTCTTCGCACGAAACATAATCCACTCACCGTGACGGACTGCAGCCACTCCCCTTTGCAAGCTACCAGTTCGGTTATGGTCTCTCCACTTCGTCGATCGAAGACGTAGACGACGCCGTGGTCGCTTNCCCCCCACGACCTCCTTTGCATCATCCACGAGGGCGATCTGTCTCGGCCGGGTGGTTTTCGTCATCGGGATCCTGAACGTCCTTGTTCTGGATAAGGGCTCTGCATGATAAAGCACGATGCCTTCATCTGGATCATCGATGCAGAATACATGTCGTTTGCTACTAAACGCCACGCTACCACTTTGAACAAATGAGTTTGGCGTACAACTGAACCCCAGAAGGCCACCTACATTCGGCAGCTGACATGGTGGGACTGAGCAACCTCACCGTGACTCTTCAAACGCGTTCTGGTTATTGCGCTAGGCGTTAGACCATTGGATTCCAGATATAGATGAGCTCAACACGACTTACATGCGACCGTCTTGCAGTCCAAAGACCCAGACATCTCTCTCCTTCGAGCCCATGCCTCCAAATGCTACCCCCTTGGGAACGGTTCCGTTTATCTTCACTGAAAAAAGTACCCTGTGCTCGACGAGACCTTCCAACGGCAACAGCTGGACTACCGAGTTACGAGTGCAGACGGCGACTCGGTTGAGCTCGGGATCAAACGCAATTCCAGTGATTTCTCCTGGTTCGCCGATCCTGTTAGCGTGGAGTTCGGCGAGCGCACCCTGTTGTGTCATTAGTATGATATCTGCTGTAACATCCAACACTGCACTCACAAGCGATGATTGCTGTTTCCATCCGACTAGGTACCCGTTCTGGGTACCGTATAGTAACAATTCATCCGTCGCATCTTCCTGCCGCACCCAGAACACTGCGGTAGTGAACCCTCTCATGGCCTTGCCAATGGTTGGCCTCTCCAACATCCTTCTCTCATCGAGACTCCATACCTGCGTTCCATCTGAGCCTACAATGTGTTAGACAGCACACGATCCAAGTATTATCATCCATACATACCCCCAGCGGCAACGAATTTACTGCTATCGGAGACGGCAAGGCAGAATATCTGCCCATAATATCCGTTGAGACTGGTCTGTGGGGCATAGGTGGTGTTGGTGGTGGTGGTGGTGGTAGACATTTTTGTTACCCCCCATCGTTCGCGCAGCCTATGCTTATTTAGCAGCAAAACACAATAAACCCTCCCCGAAAGCTTAATTCTCGAGACGTCACCAACAATAAGGTCTTCCGTCTCGCGCGCTTAACACATAATTGTCCTCCCTTATTATCTAAAGTTACCATGGTTGCTTCGACTACTTCTCCTTCGAATATATGAATACCAATCCGCACCCTCGATGGTCATTCGCTCTCTCTGCCATGTCCGTCTCAGTGATTCCTGTGCCCCCTCGCGCTTCCATCGACCCAATCCCACCTCCTGTCGTGTTAGTTCTCAACGCAACAGAACTTCATCCTACCGAGGCGTTGATGCCAGTTCTTGCTCTACAAGATCTGGGTCCTCGCCTTCAAGTACGTTTCTCCTCCGAACCCCCGTTGAGCAACTCGACTGCTCCGACCCAAATGCCTGGCTCGGCTAGCGCCACCGCGTCTCAAGCACGTAGCACTACTCCCCATCGTAGTTGCGATGCCCCCGAGTATCCTCCAAGTACATCCGTCATTCGAACGTCGTCCATACGAGTTCGAGCTGGTCGTTCACGATCCCCTCCTTATCTCCTCCCCCATCAGCGTGCTGCTGCTCCTGGCGCGTTGAGAGGTTCTAGCGTAGGCTTTGATGTGTCTGACACGGCACCTCATGCATCCCGCTCGGGCTCGCCGATCACGGTTCCCTCTAGGGCCCTCAGTCCTGGCTCGGATGCTGATCACGTCCATGATTCATCCCCTCGATTTATCACTCGATCACAAACTCGAACGAGCCCAACGATAGAGGAAGAGCTTATTCCGCGACCGAAGAAGGCCGGCAACTACTCGCTACACGAGCTTGTAGATTGGAGTCGAACCCAGATGGCTGAATTCAATGTATGTTTCTCTTTTATTCTCATCCAGCACACGGAACTTATACCTTCGCTCAGCGCGTCCTTGAGCCCATCATGGAAACCCATCTCAATTTGCAAGTCAGTTTCTCCAAGCAACTTCCTGAAAGTGTTCCGAAGGTTCAAGAGTTGGTATGTTCGTTATTATGTTTGATGATGTTGTCTGTTCATTGACTCTTCATCATAGGCCAAAGTGTCTCTTCCTTTTCTCCATTCGTATGAAAACTGCTGGCCGGTTAACCACGCCATCATCAAGCATCTCAAGAAGACGTCCGAAAGGCATAGGATCTACTCGAATGCGCAGGCTGCTGCCGTTCTTGAATCATAGTGACTGTCTCTTCTCTTACCTACTCTTCTGGTTTGGACATGCACTATCTCCTTGTTGGACATGGCCTGTGTTCTCTTGTGTGACATGATGGACTGTTGATTTCTTTGTATGCTGCTTTTATCAATTCAGTGGATTTTCCTTTTTCTTTTTTGTCTTCTCGCCCTTCCGATAAACTCTGCCCGTGAAATGAACAATGTCATTGACGCTGACGGCCTTTTCTTACTAGGATAGTGAATTCCCTGTGAGGGTTGCGTGCCTCCACGTCGACTAACCTCCGTCCCCAGCCTATGCTTCTTGACAATGTCCCTCATGCCCCGCCTCCCTATGCTGAGCAGGAGGGTCAGAGCGAATACAAAAACGTTGTCGACTATGTGGTGACTCACCCGAGAGCATTGCGTGCGATGGGATGGGATTATCTGGAGCTACCCAACTCTTTTCCTTTGCGAGACATCGAAGGCATCAAAAAGTTCACATCACAAAAGTTCTCGTTTACGGGTACGACCTATGTCCTCCCACGCAAATCAAGGCATCTCGATTTACCTTCTTGATTCTGCCGCCCGTATCGGTGATATGTCGTCTTTCAAGACTGTCTGTGAATGGCATAATCAAAGCACCTTGCATCGACCACCAGCTCCTTCGCAACCGTGACCGCGACTACACCGAGCCGTTTATCCTCAACTACCTCATGAAGGTAGGCGAACGCCTGAAGGATCAGCTTCTTAACGACTTCGAGAACATCCCGAAGCAATTGGATAATCCCTGGAATCTTGATGCTACTCCCCTTGACCCATATAATCATGCCTGCGAACTCGCTGATTTATTGAAGGCGAGCGGGTTCTTAGATATCGGAGGGGAACTCAACCTAATCGTCAGGCACGTGGGTCATGATCGCGGCGATTGTTCAAACGCATCCGATTTCGAACCCAGGGCCTCTTCGCATTCGCAGAAGAAGGGCAAAGAAAAGGCCATTCACATCCCCAAACGTTTGGAGACCTTCACCAAAGCGTATGCAGAGAATCTGCCTCAGACGAGATTTCTGGATGCTCCGAGAGTCGCGGTGTCGTACGGCCAAGCCCTTCAAATATCGTTCGCACTCAACGTTGCTTTCCATACGCGACGTCTTATCAAGGCAGAATCCCAGGATATTGCCCCCAGCACCCGAGTATTTGATCGTGCAAGGG
>JAPEVF010000811.1:0-20086 GCA_029747585.1 Pleurotus djamor
CCGCTCCTCAACCCAACCACCTCTGCCCCAAGACGTCCTCCAACAACTCGCTCTCGTCTCCTCCCCATCTTCCTCACCCTCGCCACTCGACACCTCGCCACCCATAAACCCACTCACCTCACCCACCTACGGCGAACTCGACGCATACCCACTTAAACGACATTCCGCAGTGTGCAAGGTTACCGGAGGAGGGAGATGGACACCCGAACCTACGCCGGAGCCGTTGCTCGTTGATAGCCCGTATGGCTACATCGCGTGCAAACCTCGGGAACATCAGCATTTGCATCAGCAGTCGGGGAATGGGAGAGCAGGGAAGGATGGGATTGTCGATGATGGGATGTTCAGGTATCGGAAGGATACGACGGGTGAGGGTGTTATTCTCGAGGAGGGCGATGTCGAGGTCCCGTTGTCGTCGAGTCCGGTACCGTTGTCGACGTTTTGAACATCCGGGCCTGCTCTACCTCTACCTCTGTCAACGTCATCGTTGACATCATCATCATCATCACCCACTCGTCCTCCTCCGTACACGCTTTTTCTTGCCGCCGCGATCCCCACCGTACAAAAGTTTGCACATTANTTTTTATCCGTATATTGGTTCTTCTCTCCTCCCCTGCCCCTCCTGCCTCTACCCCGGGCCACGTTGTATATTCGTATATCCCTGTTTGTTTTTTGTANCCCTCCTTGTAGCCCTCAGTCTTCCGTGCTTCGTGTTTCCATCACCCACTTATATGCGTTATCCTCATTATGGTTTTTCTCTTATGGTTAATCACTTGCTCGTCCATATATGCTCCATCCCTCACTCTCTCTCTTGCTCAACTTACACTCTCGTACCTCTCATCTTGTCTTTCTTGCTCATCTTGTCGACTTGCTCACTCGAGACATTGATCTGCTCGTTTCCTTACACTCTGGTTTTTCTTGTTATAATGTGTATATACCTGGTTTTGTCATTATTCCCCCCACGGCTTCTACATACAACCTCATGTTTCGCTGCGATACATACGACATACAGTTTCCGTGCTTGATAGGTCATATCATTAATTATTAGACTCGTGGAGTCGCGTTTTTTGGTCTTCGTCCTGGTGTGATGTGATGAGTTTGAGTCGTTCGAGTACTTGCAAACTGGTTGAAAATCGGAGCGATAGAGCGACTTGTGCGCGCGTACGAGGACGGGGCGGGGACGCGGGGATCTGAGTCCGACTCTTACCCCATGTTGAACTTGAACTTGAACTTTTTGAATTTCAGCAGCCTCACCTGTTTTGAAATTATGCATTATGTGTCCGTCCGTTCGTCCGTTCGAACTTGACGTGTTTCCCTTGATCCTTGATACTTCCTCCTCCTTTTTTGATATGTGACAGAAGGCGATGGTCGATGAGGGACCTCAACTGGCACCCCCTTGTATGATGTTGCCTTATTGGAGTGCGTAGCCACGTTCCTTTGTGTCGAGAAAGAGGGGAGGATTGAGCGTTTGAACATTCAAGCTGACCCTCCAAGGTCCACCATTCAATATCAATATTAACACTGGCGTTGAACGTTGAACGTTGGATAGCTACTTAATATGGTAGTAGTCTTGATCGTGTTCATGGTTCATGGTCGACAGGGACGTATCTATCATCTAGCAATTTATGAACGGAACGGAACGAAATACTCGACAGGTGGTATGTTTCGATGACAAGAGGTAAGAGGGAGAGTGGGTCGGAGTGGGATTTGTATGATGATTATGATGGAAGGGGGAGGGATGGGTTTAATTAAGGCTCGTTTGAGGATAGTCTCTGTCCCCCCCTCGGCCTCGGAACGGTAGACTACTGAGATAGGTGTGATAGATGTTGAATGTATATTGATTCCGTCCGCATGATGAAGGAGGGAGACTAGCTCGCTTTATGTTGTTGCGAGCCTCATGTCTAGTATCTTCCGTCTTTTGTCTTCCGTCTTCTGTATCGTAAGTTATTGTGTTTCCGGAATGGGTGTACAATGTGTGAGTAAAGTCTAGACGTCGACTATAGCTGATGCTGCTGAATACGGAATGCTACATGCATGGGTGGTGGGAGTTGCTAGTAACGTCAACACATATACGCCGTCTAGACGTCCGATTCGGAGGTGTCATGTAGAGCAAACTGTGAGCAGAAAAGCACGGATCAGTTATATCAGTACTTCAGTTAAGTATGTGAGTATGTGAGTAAGAGTAAGAGTGAAATTGAGCGTACACGTAAACGGATGTCTGTCTACGCTTCCTCTCCAGCAAGTATGCATGGAGATGATCGATGAATAATTGAATGCTTCCCTTCCCTCCGTCCTCCGTTTCATCTGCAAAGAGGTAAGTAAGTACTTCTGATTTCGATTCTCCCCTCCGTCTACTCTATCAAGCATCTCCGAGGACTTGATACTCTAGTACTGGAAGAAGAAAAGGAAGGATCTCGAGCAGCGCCGCACGGGAAGGATAATCGTAAGAGATGTATGGACGTCAGAACGAAGCTCAACGGAAGGAAGAGGAAGAAGAAAATGCCGACTAGGACGCCGAGCGGCGGACACAGTACTGTTGATGCGTTTACGTTCGGAGGCTGGTTCACCCTAACCCCTCGGTAATTAGGAGTACGCGGGAGTTGGTCAGAAACAAGGAACTTCGAGCCTTCGCACTTCGATGTTTCAAGTTGGCGCAGATCGCGGTAGCTCTAGATGATGATGAGTGGTGAAGTATTGAAGCGTAAGCCTCATGTCCTCGTGTGTCCATGGGGTGTCGTGTGCACCGGGACGTTGATCACACGACTCGATGCATTGAGATCTTCACTCTGAAGTTGGTCGTTCGAGTGGTACTCTAATGTACGTCATCGCGAATGTAATGTGGGGAAGAGCGATATGTGTGGGAGGAACTTGAAGCTCGAAGAAAGAGGGACATTCGAAGTGGGTTGGGTCCGGACACGTGAACGAGAACTTTGACAAGTTTTGTGGAATTTCATAGAATGAGAAGCGTCTTTTTGAGATATACTGAGATGCTGAGTATCGCCGAATGGTCTATGGCACACACCACCCCACCCGCGTGAGTACTAGCAAGTGACTAGAATCTGGGGAAAGTTCTGATTGCCTGGAGAATTGAGTAGGGTGCGTGTTGATGCTGAGTACTTGAGTACCGCCGGGTAGTCTGAGACGTTCTCTGAGACTCTAACGTCCCTCATGGAATGTCAGATGACTAGATGATATTGGTAAGTACGATCGCATTCGAACGACCTGATTGCTGAAGGACACACGCTGATGGCTGATTGAATTGATTAGCTGGAAGTTTATTCACCGGGAACACTGAACTCATTCAATTGGTCGTCCCATATGATACTATCATGTCTAGCGAGAGGTACACGATAGAACGTCTTGGAATTTTTGGAACTCTTCGTGGACGTGTCCGACGTGGAGATTGCTAAGGATGAATTGAACTTCGTTGAATAAAGACGTAGCCTATCTCCACCCTGGTGAGTACTTGAGTCTTCTTGGGTGGACCGTAAGGTGTCCAGACGTCCTTCTAGAAATCCGGAATGTATGGTATCACCGACCATACGCTCGAACGAAGTAATTCGACGAGAGTTGCTTTAGATGAGTTATGTAAGACAGGTTTGGTGTCCTCGATCGAGGGATGGTTGGTGCCGGTGGATCGTGGTACCAGGAGAACGGGTGGACAGTTCATGCGCGTCGAAGGAGATCTGGAGAGCCGCGAGCGTGAGCCGTTATGTCAAACCACCGAAACATTCGAAACGTTGACAACTCAGTGGGGTATAAACCTCCCAAGTGCCCACCACAAGACACGCCGGGTGCAGTCTCATGGGCCTTGACTTGAGGCCTGAGGATCAAAGTGAAGCCAAGTAAGCCCGTAGGGTTGTGGCAGTAAGTCGCAACAGAAACACAGAAACAGAAAACAGAAACCGCAGAAACACAGAGCCGTCCAGGGAATGAGAGTCCAGACCCATGATCGCGGTAACCAAAAAGCTGCGAAATCGTCGTCGAGGTAGAGCCTCGAACTGAAGTCTCTGCCTGTTTCGGTTGGGCGTTATGGTTTACGGATTACAGGAGAGAGATTTCCGCTTGTCGATTTGTTGCCAAAAGCCCCAGTAGGTCAGGTAGGCACCACCGCACACCGCGCTAAACCGCTCGAAGAACAAACCCTGTTTATTATGGGTACTCTTTTCGTCATGGGAAAGGAGCTTAATCTTTATGGTTTGTACCCTTGATGTCAGCGGCTATCGCTCTCTTTCTTTCGCGCTCCTCTGTGTGGATTGTTCGAATCCAGAGGCAGTATGTTTTTCCGGGTTAGATTGGTAGTCTGGTGTTTGGGTATGTTGTCGTTGTCATGGACGGCTTGAGCGAAGGGTCTTCAGACGAAGTCCTCAGTGGACCCCTGAGACAACCTGAACGCTCAAGGGGCTACTTTCAGCTAAGACCCAAGAAGCGGCGGCGGCGGCGACACCACACGCGAGATAATTTGTCTTTCGTCTTCGTCTTGCGTCGCTCAGATTAGAATTATCGCTAGATTACATAGATAGGCAGAGTTACTTGGAACTTTGCGAGGGTTTCGGGGACACGTTTTTTCTTGAGTTCTTGAGTGTTGATAAGCTCAAGGTGCTTGAACGAAGTATGAAAGGCACCTCGGAGCGAGTTGTCATGAATAAGTAGGTAAGCTGTAAGGTATATCTTTATCGCCACCGTCCGCTGTCCATCGGAGGTTGTTGAGGTCATTTGAAGGGCAGGTATGCCTGAAGAGACGGAGGGGTTGAAGATAAGATTTGGAGGCTATCATGCGATGCATGGGTCTGTGGGAGGTTTGAGCGTTGTGAACGGGGATATCGCAAGTAGAGGGGCGTAGGCTAGAAAGACGCGTGGAGAGGTAAGTGAAAGAAAGGCCTAAGGAGGCTTGAAGGAGGTCAACTTCGATGGTGTCTATGAAGTAGTGGTTGAACAAAGTTGACGTCATTGTCGACGTTTATCCCAGGCCGACAGTCTACGGCGTCCTGACGGAGGCGTATTTGAATTCAAGGATTAAACATACCGAACATACCAACAGCTAGCCTGTTGGCATTTAGGAGAGCTCTAAACACTTGTGCCCAAAGCCAGGGACTACCCTGAGATGGAATCGTGGAAGGATACCAGTTTGGAGCCGGCTTATTACTTGTTTGCTTAAGCTTATCGGGACCAGATGAGTTCTTCCTCTGGAGAAAATTACGTGTAAATTGGAGGAAGTATTGTGGAGAGACGTTTACAAGCAAGGGAAAGGCCAAGGGGGCTAAAAGGGATAGAGATACGTAGGGATAGGGATGGAAGCCTGAGGGAAGGAGACGGGTAGTGGTGGAGGTGGAGAGATGAGGAGAGTGCGTTGGAGAATGTTGAAGTGATTTCTTTACAGCAATTATACTTCCGTCAGGCGAAGGCTTCGAAGTTCGGGAGATGCTGAAAGGGTCAAAGGGGGAGAGGGGTGGAACGTGGATGGTTGGCGCTGTTCCAGGCGGCGGTGGGTTTCAGTGGGTTTATGATCACACCATGTGCATGAAGGGAGAATCCTATAGACTTTGCGCCAATTCGGAAGCCCTGCTGGCCGCGGTATGTGTTGGCGTATGTGCCTTTTCCCTCCATTCCCGCTTGCACATGTCGCGGCTTTACGTGCAAGTTTATAGACGTGAGAATAATGGAGAGTGAGTGCCCCCTCGGGAATCCGAATACGTGCCTAGTACTGATGGGGAGGTGGAGGCGGAGATGGTGGTTGGCGTCGATGAGTCCCTTGCGGTGGTTGGCTTGGAGATGCTGGGAGGTTGGGCTCGTGTGAGCACGGTCGCCGCGTGCGTGAGGGTCGGGCGGACTTGCTATTCGGTTCGAATCCGATGCAGGGGCTACGGCAACGTCGCCATAGTGCATGTGGTCGGTTTACTTCTTCAGTGGAACATAGGGATATGAGGAATTTTKGGGGTTCGTTTGGCTGGTGTATGGTACCAGTGGGAAATAAAGCGAAGGCAAGTCGAAATTTCGAGAAGGGGTGGACGGCTAAGGCGAAAGGTGTGGGTTACCTCTACGCCTCCAAGTAAACGAGGTGTTGTCCGTTCATTCACACATGGACCATCCTGTAGGCCAGGTGGATAAAATGGTCTTGGGCTGCATGTTGGCGATCGGGTATGGACCTCATGAAAGGCTTGAAATTCAATCGATGAGGACGAAGGCTTCTAGCGGCGGGGCATGTGTTTATTTGACCACAGGGACTTACGTCCGACCTTCCGCCAATCAGAGCGAAAGAAGTTGTAAGCTGTAGGTCCGAGTATATCGTTCAATTTACGGATGTGTGTTCTGTCTTCTTGAGGCCCGAAACATACCCAGGGATGGTTAGGTCACCGACTCGGGGGATGGAATGTGATTTAGAGTGGGTGTTCCTTGACGCAGCCGACCGCCGTAAGGGTATGGTCTTTGAATCCTCGAGTACCTGTCCGCCGAGGGACCTTACTAGTGGAAGGTTGGCTCTGCATAAAGCGCTTACAAAACTGGCATCGATAGCTGGCGTCGGGTAAAGCATCGAAGGCCCCATGAGCATGCTAAGAGGCTTGGTCGATGTCATTTGCTTGGGTAACCCACAGGCGATCCCGCGCCGGCTTCATCACTGAGTGCAGCTATTCTTGTACTTATGTTCTGACGATGGACTCCGACGAGAATGAAAGGTTCATGTACCGGAGAAGCGCTTCTTCAGAAGCAAGAAGCAGAGGACCGTGTCTTTTGTCATATTGAGGGTGGTTCTCAAAAATCGTGGGCAATGTGTGTTGAGCCTGAGTGAGAAGACGAACCACCAGGCCGAGGAGGTCGATCCAGGGAACGAACGATTCGAAGAGAAAGAACAATCTCAGTGGGTCAGTTAGGGGCGGAGTTAGGAGATGGTTGGAACTTCAAAGACTCAGAGAGAGGCGTGTCGCGTGGATCATGGACGAGAAACTCGAAAGGATGGTCTCGATGGAAGACTCAGAAGACGTCAGGACATTATTAATGTGACTGTGATACCAGAGAAAGGGACGACAGACATGGTAAGGTCAGTGAGAAGAAACCTGTGCAGAAACGGAAAGCCACTTCATTTCGTTGTCGAGTGCATCATAGATGAGGGATGCCCTACGTAATGCTTACTCTTCTTGGTCTATCGTAAGAGAGCTACGAAGATGAAAGCGGGAGATATGTTCTTGCGGTGAGTAAGAATGATGGATAGAGTTTGTCTTGTCTCGGTGGATGGAGTAACTGCTGTTGCGTATGAACGTTCGATAAGACGATTCCTTGGTGGTGGCGAGGATGCGGAGTACCGTCCCATTTGTTCAACTGTGCGATGGTGCTACACTTGAGGCTGTTAGCTAGATACCGGGGTCGTTCGAGGGTTCGTTATCTACTGCGTGCTTCGAGCGCGAGGCATACTACGGATCTGAGCAACTGAGTTTCTGTCGATCAAACTCGCCAGTGATGTAGAAGTGTACACGAGTACGGCTAACGGGTAGGCCGCATGTCCTATGTCACGCCAGCATAAGGATCTTGTGTATGGGTGTTGCTTATGTTATGATGGAATTTGAGAGAACTTGCTGATTTGATTCCTTTGAGAATCAGATGGAGTATAGATTACTCTCGTAGATTATGTCGTCGGAGTAAGGGTGTATGTTTATGGTATAAACCATAACGAAGGGCGTGTGCAGGACGTAGATAGTAGATGTTGCCTTTTGGTTCACGAGGGTGAAAGGGAAATGAGATCGGTGGTGGAAATGAAATGTCAAGGTAGCCGCTCAAGATAAGTCAAATAAAGGGAAAGCTGTAGATGACTCGACGCATTAGAAGTGATCACAGGAAATGGGCCTTGTCTGCCGGACATTAGAAGACAAGAAAGGCTCTATAAGGAAGCGTGGGCGTTATCTTTCAAGCATGCTTTGCAGGGACGCAGTCTTGTCAGTGACTTGAGGCAGATAGATGTTTTGTCTGAGTAGATGAATGACTGCGCGAAGTTACATTATGATTCAAAGCTGAAAGGGAAGTGAATTAATATACGGCGGCTGATTTCGCAGTTCATAAAGACAAACCTTTATCTTGAGTTAGCAGTATATCGTGATCATAATCGGTTTGAACGAGAAGGCGGACGTAGGATAGTACGAGCGGGGCAAGCTCCATGGTGCCGGACGCTGTCAAAGACTTGTTCGGAATCAGAGCCGGTGGCGCCATCACTACGGTGGTCATTGCACTCACCGGTGCCTTCGTATCTCACTGTTCTCAGTCATGCTGATCATGAAGCGTGTCGATGGATCCACGATAATCGATCTTCGCCTCGCCTAAGTACCTGAACGCAAACGCCATCTAATCTTCTCTTGCTCAACACGAGGCGGATCTTTAACTTGTGGAGGGGTCAACCCCGAGGAAGCGCAAGACCCCCAAAGTTATTGCTTCGAGCTAATGCGAATTCGTTCTGACAAGTGGGTTATTGATGCTTCACTCAGATCGAAGGAAGGGATGATCGAGGGGTGCGTTCGCCTTCGAGTGGGAAATCGAGAAGTAGATAGAATGATACGCGGTTCCCCACTGCTGGATTGGACTCCGCCGCAAGGAAATGCCAACCGCCGGGTGGAGCATATGCAAGCCCTCGCAGGAAGATGGAGAGATCACAAGCTGCAAGTATAATTCATTCATGGTTTGGTCCCACGAGCCATGAAGGCGTAGGCGGAAGCAGAGTAATCGCAACACCGAAGATCAAGAATTATCGAGAAGGAAAGCTAGTCTCCATACTAGGGCATAAGGACTACACCCGTACTGTGACAACAGGAACCGTGGTCATGCGCAACCAAGACTGTGAGGTTCAATAATCGTGGCCGTAGCGACTGGGCAGTCTCGCCGAAGCGATCCTGCGCGACGGTAGTATAGCCTCAGTAGCGAGATTGAAGAGGCATATGCTCCGGGGATAATTCTCGGATCGCAGCGTGGGGAGGCCAAGTTCGTTCTCGGTGAGTGTGAAAAAACATGGAGGTAGTAACCTCTCGGAAAGAACGCGCCATTAGAAGGATGTAGTAAGGTACTGGAACCAGGGAATTCGAAGGACTCCAAAGGGAACAATAGACCGAGTTTCTAGGCGAACGAAGGCAGAGGACAGTCCCAACGCTCAGAGAAAAGGATGTGAAATGACTTCGTAATAATGACACCGAAGGATGAGCTGGAGGCGGAGCTGGCAGAGGCAGTTGCGCTGTCCTTGGTGTAGTCTTCGGGCTGCGCATTGCCCATGCTATGACCTATGGCCGGTCCATCTGTCTGCCCATTACCGAGAGTGGTGATTTACCATTGGTTATACACGGCTGAGTTATTTTTGGAGGGAAATACAGCGCCAATCTGGTCAACCACTCAGAAAGTGGTGTAGCCTCGAGGCAAGGTTTAGAGATCCGGCGCAAGTTAAAGTTAAGATAAACGGAGAATACGACCGGCCAGACGAGACCGAGTTGGGTATGTTTCTCGGGAGCAATAAACCTTGCGGTGCAATTGGCCTCCTATATGTCATCAACGGGTTTAGCATCTGTATACACGAGGCACCTTGGATGGTGGGGATGTGCAGGCACTGCAGAAGGCGATCCACTCACCTGGATATACAGCTGAAGACCGGTATGACAGTCCGGGGCAACTAATCAGATGAACATGAACGAGGTAAAACGACCGCTGAGGCCACGTCTCTGGTCAAGAAAACAACAAGGCAGACCTGAAATCACGGCTGATGTGTTGGCAGCGACGAATATTATCGGTGAGCATGCTGGAGACATCTTGGGCATCACAGGGGGAGTTTGAGTATGATTTGGCTTTTGAAACGAGTGGTGCTACTCACATGCCTAAGTTGGGACAAGTAGTAGGGCAGAGCCACATGCAAGGCGGAAAGATTGAACGGTTCGGTGTACTGACGCCACCAAGACAAAGGGGAATGCACCATGATGCATCAGGCATGAAAAGATATCAAAGGGGTTGGCTTGGTACGTGGATGCTTCATCGCGCCAATGGATTCCAAGGGGATACAGCGCTCTGTTACCCATGGTACACGATGCCCGACAAGTGACGCAGAGTATTTCCAGTCAAGATCAACATGAGGCAGACAAATTCGGCATCGGCAGGCGCAGTGATACGCCGTGATATTTCTGTGTCGCCAGCAAAAACAGAAAACAAGGCTGCAGTGATAGTTTTCAGGCAGTACTTTTTTAGCAAATGTCCAAGTGTCGAGATGACGGCTGGAACGTTGGATACGAGACAACCAAAGCGGGGAGGTATCTGGGGATCTAGCTGTCTATCATGAAGATATGATGCAATTGTGGCGGCGTCGGCCCCTTGAGAAAGATTGTATTTGATGAGATGATGCATGTTGTCATGCCTGATATGCCTCCGTGTCGTATGAATATGCATATCGTCTCGGAAGCATCCAGAGAGCTGCCTCCGATCTGTTCGAAA
Organism: Pleurotus djamor; assembly: GCA_029747585.1. Lineage (NCBI taxonomy): Eukaryota > Fungi > Basidiomycota > Agaricomycetes > Agaricales > Pleurotaceae > Pleurotus > Pleurotus djamor. The sequence goes on from JAPEVF010000811.1 coordinate 10,441, forward strand.
AGTGATGGGAGGCATGGTGCCCGGAATTGATGAGCACCATGGAGTAGTTCAGTACATGGGCGTTGTGAGAACTTGGATTGAGAAGATTTACTGCGGCGCGTTCCATGTCAAATGCAAGTATGTCGAGGAACATGACCGCAGGTGGCAAGAGGTTGACATCAAGCCCGGAACTGCAGACCTCGGAGCGCCCGTAGCTCCCGATTAGGCTAGACCTTTGGCAGTAAACATAAGTCAACAGCGCCCAAACGGTCGCGTCCCGAAAAGTTTTGTCGGGTTCCTCACAAAGTCATGTTCGCGCTCCGTAGAAACTGTGCTCGGCCAACTTCGCTCAATGCTTGGAGGGCTAACTCTACGGTCTCGATAGAGGCGAAGCCAGCCCAACCACCGCCGCCACCACCACCCGTAACCAAGCCTTCCGCAAAGACGCGTTCGGGTAAACACGAAAATGTCACTACTGGAGTAGCTGCTGAGACTTCGGAAGGCGTGCAGCCAACAGCACAAGGCCGAACTCTTCGCAAGAGAAGACAGCGTCCGGCAATATCGTTGGAGAAGCCCAAACAATGGAGTAGGCCTTTGGCGAAGGGTGTCGTTCCGGCGTACGATGAAGCGTTGAAGTTGATTCAGAAAGACAGTGAGGCTTTGGTGGCGGAAGCGAATACATTACGGGAAGAGCTGAAAGCGCTGGAAGCTGGCGAAGGGGCGAACGCTGAGAAGCTAGATTCTCTAAAGGCCAAACTCCAAATTTTGGAAGTGCAGAGCCAGGTTAACCTGCCGGATGTCCGGTGGAAGTTTTCCAATGCTATGGGTGAGCTTATGTTGTCGTTATCGTGTCACCTCGCGCGTCTGACCGCGTGCAAAGTGGATATGTCTAGCCCGGTTCACCGACATCTCATGGAGCAAAAATGGAGGAAGGACGGTGACCTGGACTTGCTGGTTCGTTTGTTTCAATCCAAACTTCGTGATGTTCGTGCTAAAATGGTCTAGATGGAGCGTATCCATCAAATGAAGGTAGTACCCGATGTACTACCTGACCTCCACCCCTCCATCGACCTCCGTATCGCCGTGCCCTCGTCACGAGAACAATTTCGGGAGACGCAGAAACCACACGCGTCGGTGGAACCGGGAGTATTCTTGCTCCCACATCAGGTGAGTGTCTCCGTGATATCTTTTGCTCAGAGTCCTAAGCATGACGATCTTGCTTTGTTGATGTTAGACCCTCAAGCCTCCAAGGGTGTATGCGAACGTGTTCCATCCGGATACAAGGTTGTATACGTTGTTGCTGGTCGATCCTGGTTTGTGTTCAACCAATCCTTCACATTCGGTGACATTCAATTTGCGCCCTAGATGTCCCCGATGAAGTCAATCAAACATATACCACCTATCTCCACTGGCTTCAGTAAGTTCTCATACGGACTTTCGTTTACCAAGTTCTCAACGGTGGCAATTTCCAGACCTAATGTCCCCCTTTCCGCCACCTCGCAGTCCAGGATAGTAAATATCAATGACCACACCAGCTACATACCTCCTCACCCTCAACGAGGAACGCCTTACCACCGCTACGTCCTCTTGATGCTCCCTCAATCCGACCCTATCAAGCCTTTAGATGTTCCAACTGTTCCTGATTCGGCCCGCCTCGGTTTCAATGTGCGATCCTTCCTTGCAGAATGGAGGCTGGATAGCGCCAAAGGAGGCGGCGCTCACATGTGGCGTGAACTATGGAATGAAGATGTCTCAAAGATCTACGCGGACGTGCTTCGTAAGTTATCCTCCCTGAGAACCTGGTTATTCGGGTGCCTTTAGCGCTTTTTCTGATTTTCGTCGCGTTCTAGATGTTGAAGAGCCCAAGTACGGACGACCACCTAAGCCAGATCGGTATGCGGATGTCAAAAGGGTGAAGAAATATATTTAACGTTTGCTTCCGCAACGTCGTTTGTCCTATGTTCCAAACATGTTCACGCGCATCTTTTTGTTTCGTTGGCTGTCTTTCGTAACGAGTTTAACAGAGACTGCTTGGCTATCCTGCCGTGGAACCAAATCCCGTGAGCTCGCATCAACCCTTGCGTGCGTTCTCAACACTTCGTCGAGTCTGCACAACCCAAATACGTCTTATGTTTCTCTGCCCTCGGAAATATTACCCCACTTTCTTGTGAACAACGCGGTATCTTCGGATGACCATCACGGATGCTTTCACGGCGCAACATCCGTAAACTTAAAGCGCATACGACTCATCCATGTCTTCATCAAAGTTCTGGCAATTCTTATTGGGCCATGACTTAGCTCAGTCCCTGGATGTTGGTTACTTCTCTGTTCCAGGACACCTGGGGTAATATGGGGTGACAAGCTTGCATGTCAACGGATGCTAACCTTTGCTAACCTCCCCGGTGCGATTCCGGCGTCTTAATTATAGCTGCAAGGTCGATAATCGTCGCCACTGACGATCGTCATCATCAACATGCGTGTCGGATGTTTTCAATCTGCAGGCGGACCGTTGGTTACACGCTCGACGAGCGAAAACATCCGGCGTGTGTTCTTCGCTGCGTCGTGTGCATCATGATGTACAGCATCTGGCCGCCGTCTCTGGCCGCCGCCTGGGTGAAATATTTTCTCAGTGATTTCTCACATTACCCAAGGATCATCCGAGTGAAACTTCAAACGCGATGGGACGCATATGCTCTCGGTACCGGTATACTTTCGACCTGGGATGTTGTTGATGGTGGTGGAAATACGCTTCGGCCGATCTGTTCTTCCAGAATCAAGAAACAGGAATCATGAGAACCCTCTGAACATCCCGCTGTGTTGAAGAGTCAATCAGTTCCCATGAAAATTGATCTACATGCATACCCGAATCCCGACGCATCGCGACCTTTTACTTTTTCTGCAACCAAGTGAACATAGCCGGAGTCTGTTGGTTACCTGAACTTTGAAGGGTGAGCTATCCGGATTGGGAAATTCGTATGTTTATTAGAAGTGCTCTGATGTATTTGGTGGACGCAGAATCCTCGGTGCTCCCTCGAATTCTTTGAAAACCGGTGACAGTGACTTTCTGGGTAGAAGGTTTCGTTACCCCTCGAGTGTAACTCTACCTGTGTGGCGTGTTCATGTTATGAGTTTATGATGGTTTTTTTCTGTTGACGAACAGGGATGAACTCTGTTAATTATTCCGGCTATTGGGGCTCTGGCGTTGCCGTTAGGCGGGCTCCCGACGCTGGAGAAGGCATGGTTTCGGTTTAGGCCAGTCACTGGAGGGCCCCTCACAAATTGGTGCGCCTCTGATCTGACTAATGTTGGAGTACTTACTTTACCTGTGCATTTCTAGCTAGTTGTAGATGTCAACATTCTAATTGGGCGAAAGGAAGAACGTCGGGATACACCCGTTCTTCAAATACAAGGCCGGTATGTACATCCAAGTGCACAGGGATCGACGTACGTCGGTTGATTTAAGTGCGCTGATTGATACCGAGGCTTAATGGAAAACACGATTTCCTGGTTTTTTGTCATATTCCGTGGGTGGGGGAAATTGTTGTCATTGACGATTGCTTCCTTGAAAGCTTCGGCATAGAATGGTCGCCCCTTCTTGATTCCTGTATGCAAGAATGACGAATCCCGGCGATGTTCTGAGTTTCCTAGGACAGGTGATACTTAACTCATTCAACGGCAATTCTATAGACGTCATATCGATGGCTGAGGCTCACTCTCAGCGGGATTATTGCCGTCTACTGAAGGAAGCGGTAAGTATAGTAGCCTATTTTCTGAAAATGGGCGATACAGGGCGCTCGCTCCTTCGTAAGGTACCTTTGGTGCGGCGTTGGATCAATTTCGGTACGCCCCAGGCTTTTTACGAGGATGCCGATGTTGTCAAGACGTCGTCGAGTGTATTTTGGTCGCCTCATGGCGGATAAACCACGGTGGGGGGACTCTTCTTTCTTCTTTACCACGACCAGCAAATTTAGCGCCCGTTACGGTTCAGATTGAAGGAAGGTTTTGGATACTCAGAAAGCGACGAGGGACAGACTGGGATGTCTGTCAGAGGTCCTCTACGAGGTCTATTCAAACGTCTTCCGAGCAATGCAGTGAGCAACGACGAATCCGCTCCGGAAAACGGCGAAACGAACACAATCACGAACACTACCCCTACCACCGGCGAGACTCCGAACACACCCACGAACCTAATTCCCAACTCTAATTCCATTCCTAATTCCAATGTTAATATTGATACTGATGTATATATTTCTACAGCCTATAATACCGAGACTGAAACGGAATCTATTATAACACCAACTATTAAGGCACGGAGCGACACGAGAAAGGCTAGCGGACCGAGAAAACTAGCGGGCACAAAACGCTCGGCTCGAGACTTCTCTGCTGGAGGCAGGAGCGGAAAGAGGTATACGGGAGCTGAAACGAGACAAACGAAGATCACGGGCTTCGCTTCCAGTAGCAGACCCTCGGACGGGGCAAGCTCCAGTTCTCAACCCATCCAGCCAACGCCAATCGAAACCACAGAGCACCCACCAACTACGCCAGCCGGGGGCAGGGATCGACTACCGAGATCACTCGAAGACGCGTACAACACCCTGAAGAGAAACAACATTGCCCACAAGTCGAATATCAGTGACGCGAGGGAGCTGGCGGCCCTATTCACCATCATCACCCACTGTTGCATCGAAGCGAAATCCGAGAGGCTGGCCATCGTGGCCGAAGTGATTGAGGCCCTGAGCATCATCACCTTGACACTCCTGGAGAAGGAGAGGGAGGACAAGTTGGTCACGAGCATGAGAGAGGCAACGAGGGAGATCTTCGCGAGTGCCAAAGAGAAGCTGGAGAAGACGGCGGAGGAGGTGGTCGGGGACGCGAGGAAGGTTATGGGCAGAATGGAGAAGACAATCGACACATGCACCGACACACTGAAGGTGGCGGCGAACGATACGGCGGCGGCGGCGGNAAACCACGAGATCGTACGCGAAGGTCACTGCAGCGGGAGCCCCCAACATCAGCCCAGCACAAGGCAGCAAGGTCCAGGCGGGGCCCAGCCGCTTTTGGGAAAGGGACTCCAAAAGACTTATCATCGACCCGAAGCAAGGTGCAAGTCTCCTCAAGGAAGGGGAAAACACAAGCAACCTTCTGAAGAGGATGAAGGAGGCGTGGAGCAAGGCAGGGGGAAAGGAAGAGTGGGAGTTTGTCGGGGGGGGGACGGCTTGAGAAAGGGGGATACTTAGTGGAAACCAGTACTAGGGAGGCTCGCGCTTGGTTCGAAGTACCAGAGAATGCAGCAAACTTTGCTAAGGAATTCGGCCCAGTGCAGATTCGTTCGAAGTCATATCGGATCAAGGGATTTAAATTCCCCCTCGATGCTCCGTTAGAAAGCAGCGAGTTCCTCAGGACAATTGAGGACCAGAACAAGATAGCGAGGGGAGCGATCCAGGACATCAAGTGGATGAAACCCCCAGAGAGGCGCGCGGAGGGACAGACCGTAGGGCACGTCGCAATCACCATGACTCGGGCAAATGACGCCAACCACCTACTCCGCCATGGCTTACTGCTAGAAAGGGAAAGTCACCAGTGCGTGAAAGCGAAAATCGAACCGACACGCTGCCTCAAATGTCAGGAATATGGTCACATGAAAGGGAACTGCAAGAGCAGGATAAGTCTCTGCTCCACATGTGGAATCCAGCACCCAGATGACACAAGCTCCTGTCCACACAAGGACAACAAGGAAGAGCACCGCTGCGTGGCATGCCAGGCGAAGGGTCACGCCAGCTGGGAAAGGAACTGCCCTACGAGAGTCAAGCTCCAGCAAGAACTCGACAAGCGACACGAGATCAATCGACTACCGTATTTCCCAACAGACGAACCCTGGACGCACCGCACTACGCCCTTCTACGCAGGCCGATCATACGTCTCCACTCTCGGAGACGTAAACTGGAGAGTCGCGGCTAGCAAACCAAGCAGAAGCGCAGATAAAGACATAAGAAAGCTTCTAGGCCATGGCCACCCTCCCCTCGAACATGTTGCTGACAGCATGGTGCTGGATCCCCCTGTGAGACTCAACCCCGACCAATATCCACAATGTCTGGCTCATCACGAACCACGTTACGAAAGCGGATATGTCATCAGCATTAAACTTGCGAAACGACTTGATCGTAAACCATTTGAACCGTATACGTGCACGCTGCCAGAATCCCGTCGCAACATTCAGCAAATCATCCCTCGTCGGCCTCTGCAAATGTGGTAAAGACGCGTATAACCTTCGTATGGCTCGTGGGTAATCGTCCAAGTTAAGGGGGGAATGGGGCGGCGCATCCACCGCATTCGATTGTTCATCTTTCGTAGGCCTGGACTGAGGACCCCCACTCTGATGCTCTCTCCGAACCGCTGCAGAACGGAAGTAGTTTCTGAAACTCCCAACATATGGTATTGATAAGTCGATGCGATGCGTGTCCGACAAGTGTCTCCCTTGATAGCCCCAAGTAGCTTGAGGGGGGTTTGGTCGTTGGGTCGCGACACTGCTTGCTGCAAAGCGCTGCTGTTTGAAAAACACCCGAATGGCATTGTAGCGATCGAGCGTCGCTTGACGACCGTAATAAGCGGACAGCAATTGCCTACATGGTGTCGTAGAGGGGCCAAAGCCCTTTTTCAGAAGCGTCGTCGTCGTGCTGGGCAACATGGGAGTAGAGGGAAAAGAGGCTGCTCGACGGAGGGCACAGGGTGCTCGTGTGCGTCGACCCTCGTCGGCATCTTGGCGTGGGAAAGCAATTAGCTCCCGAAGAGCGCCCGTCACCAGCTTACTTCCCGAATCCATCGAGCTTCTCATCACGACAGCGCTACAGCTCTATCGTTGGAGTCGGCCAATCTAGCCAACTGTATATGATGAAGCAATTACGATGCGACTTTTGTCCAAATTCGTATGATACATGGATTTACAGCGGGGCTTTGTGTGCCTGATGGCTACGCTCGTAGTTATTGATCAACGATCAGCAATTCATTCACGATTTTCCACAAACGTGCAATTGAGACAGATAGCCATGTATCATTTTTTTGAAACAGTGAGAGAAGCTAGCGCATACCAGCCTTCTATCGAATTGATCCGAAATTCCTCTTAGGTGGAGGGCGCTCGGAGGGCGGAGCAGTCCAGTCGAACGTCACCAACAGCTGTAAATGGGGCGCAGTAGCAGTAGCCGGCTCAAAGTGGGCTCGGTCGATGAAAATTAGCCCAATTGATGGACCACAGTCGATGAGGCATCCAGCCTATCCAAAGATCCCATCCGAAGAGGCCGCCCCAATTTTAGCTGGACTATCAGAAGAAAAGGGGATGGAACGGTGACAGACGAGTGGTAAGGGTCATAGCGAGAAGCACCTCGAAGTCCATGGCGTTCCTAGGTCGAAGGGTATTCAACCAAGAAGGAAAAGTGGACCCAGGCGGGCATTGAGATCCCTTATGACCGACGCCAAAGCGGGGACCATGGTATGGAAGACACCACATGTCACCTCATATGATATTCGCATTCTATACAGATGGGCAGCGGCTGCCCCCGATCACAAAAGTTTAAAAACGCAGGGACGGTGGTGCCGTCCAACATGCCGTAAGACCAGCCATGATAAGTACATCTGGAGTGCTAGTTGAACAGACGTGGAGTTTCGGATTGGCTGATTCGGTGGCACGTATGATGGGGTACATCCCCATTCATCCAGGAATTTCGTAAATCGAGTTAGCACGCATGCTATGGATCAAGTCGGATGGAACACAGAGTCGAGTGACCTCGCTGTGTGTATTGATGTAGTGGTGCATTGGTAACTATGCATTAGTACCATGCGGACGATCGCGCCGGGAGAAGGGGTTAGCACCATCCTATGCACGAGGCTGGATGCTTATCCGGTGAGAGAGGAAAGGAACATCGATCATCCTTCGGATTGGAGTCTAGGCAAAACCATGAATATAATTGACGGCTGAAATTTCGACTTTGCTTCCTCGGCTGGAAATACAAGTGCGTAGACGCCATGCCATTCGTGGAGAAAGCCCGGAAAATTATATTAGAGCCAGCCACATTGGCAGAGACCGTGCTTGCCGCGGGGTGGAGTGATCGCGAAAATAGCACGGAAGAGTATGCGGCGAGTCACCACGCCAAGTGACTCTTGTTTGGTTCGTGAGACGCAGGAAACAGATGGCCGTCTTCACGACATGTGCGTCCAAAACATCGCAGCAGGAATGGAACGACTGACAAGAGGCCAGGGATAATGAATGTTGGTTACTCGTTAATCGAAATCATTGTGCGACGTAGATGGATCTGATAAGTGGATCCTTTCCAGAGATTGACGGATATGGTGATGATGCTGACACGCCAAAGTCTAGCTGATTGTGATGCTGTAAGCTGGGCCGAGAATGGGAAGGTGGAAAATATTATCTTTGCCGTGAGGCATATCCACGAAGCACTGGTCGGATTGAATGGGCCTAGGGGTCATGAGGATGACCGGCACAGACTCTGAGGGCACCGAGCACAGTAGAGCAGAGGTCGCCGAGAGGGCCAGAGCGCGCCGAGCTCTCCGTCGAGTGGATCTTACGAGAATTGGGGGAGCAGAATGAGGCCACTATAACCCGCAGTCGTCGAAATACTCAAGAGAGGTGTCAAATTTCAAACAGATTCGACAGGGTAGAGGTTCGCAGCGGATGGTCGTCTGAGGTTTTGGCCGTATCAGATCCATCACAAGGTAGGCGCCTGGTGCATCCCGCAGCAAATGGCGATCCGTAGCAACGAAGGAACTACGGTCAGCAGAACGCAGACCCCCTGGGTGCGGATTAGATGTGGCTTGTCCGCCATTGGCAGAAACCGTAACCCACGAACAACAGGGAGATGGCACGAAGAGATAGCTCCGTTTGGACGTCGGTTGGCTCTGGGGGAGCGAAAAGGAGGTGTTCGCCATACGGAGATGCGACAATCCAAACTGGGTTATTTCGCGACGCGTCGAATATGGAATANGGGGGAGGGCATGTTGGTTCCTCTACGTTTTTAGAAGGTCAGCTGTGGTGACTCACACGCAAGACCAAGGTGAATCACCACCGAGTCTTTTCGTCGCTGTTGCAATCGCCCACAAAGTGCGACATGTTAAGAATGAATGACAAGCGGCACTCGCGTCCTGCTGCTGCGGTGCACGTTAGGATTAAACCAGGGGAGTAGCAATGATGAACGGGTTGGGGTGAGTCGCGATTCCCATTTGGGATATGTTCTCCATGTGGAGAAGTTGCGACATTTAGAAACTCCGCGAAGCGCCGGCGTGACCTTAGGCTACAGCCTGAGCCGTCCCGTACTGCTTTCAGTCGTGGCTGAAGAGAGGATCTCAAGATGAGTCAAAAATATCTTGACCCAATTCGAGAAGAAGATATATACCCCGCGTTTAAGCTCAATGACCCTTCACCCGCCTCTTCATACAGCCAGCCAATCCTCCCCTCAGACGACGTAGCCAGCGATGCCCGCCAGAGACGACAGACACGTCCGCTTTGCGGAGGAGAACAACCACTACACCTACCCGACGACGCCCTCCCCATCCTACTCGGAGATTTCATTGCCATCATCTCCAGGCCTCTCGACGCCCCCGCAGACAACATTCGTATTCCCACCAACGCCTCATCCTCGCCTGAGGTCGCTGCCGGGCA
>JAPEVF010000812.1:0-20049 GCA_029747585.1 Pleurotus djamor
GTGTTCAAAGAGAACGAAGGAGGGGCGAACAAGGGAGTGGGGTTAGCAGCCTTAGCTTTATCAGCTTCAGCGCTAGATGTCCCAAGAGGAGGAGCGGAGGAAAGGGAGATAGTGGGGGGTGCATTCGACGGGGTGGCTGAAGCTGGCTTGGACGCATCCGTCGATGCAGACGATGTAGGAGGGAAACCAAACCCAAGGGACGATGCGGGCTTAGGAGCAGCAGGGGTAGGAGCGGGCGAAGCAGCCTTATCTTTCGCTTCGTCCGGTTTGCCAAACGAGAACGGGGAAGGCGAAGGAGTTGGTGCAACCGTGCTGGGGACCGGGGTAGGAGGCGCGGGTGTCAAAGTGACTATCGGGGGAGTCGCAATGGCAGCGCTAGCTTTCTCCTTGGCTTCGCGTTCCTTTCTCTCTTTCTCCTCTTTCTCCTTCTCTTTACGGCGGGCAGCCTCACGAACCTGTCTCATCGCGGCAGCCTCCATATCCTGTTTCTCCCATTTCGAATAAGTCCGCCGGGGTGATCCCCGGTAGCCCACGAGACTGTTGTTCAATCCACTGTTGGTATTCGTGCTGTCGGCCAAGCTACCATTCATTGAGCTTGACAAGGAGATCGGGCTGGCCGGAGGAGTTCCGAGCAGTTGACCTGGAGAAACACGCTTGGTGTTCGAGATAGCAATGCGGCGGGAGTTCGCACGAAGACCGACGTTAGTAGCAACAGATTGACGGAAAGGGTCCTGCGTAATATTCTGTTGGCTGTATCCACGATATTGCGCGGCATACCGGCGCTGACTTGGGGTGCCAGGTGCCTCGTAAAGCAGATTTTTACCAACAGGCGGCGGAAGAGGTGCATCGAAGGTCTGTGAGAAAAAGGTCAACGAAACGCGAGGCAAGGAGAGTACCATTACCAACCTTCTGAGAGTCTTCTTCATCTTCAGGCCGAGGTGTTTCAGGTTCCGTCGAAGAACTGGGAGTAAGAGAGGCAGCAAGCTGTTGCGCCTTCGCAGAGATTCTATACTCATCATCGGTAAGCCATTTCTCAACGAAGATCTCCACGCCAGCGTCTCGGTCTGGGTGCTCTGAGTCAGCGGGCTATAGAATTGGGATTAGTACAACTAGGTCGACTGGGTTGACAAGGATCACGCACCATAGGGAACTTGCTCCGTTCCTGTCTGATCAAGACTCGTCGCAACCTGTCACCGTTCGGGCCAACCTTGAAATGAGTACCATGACTTTCCCACTCTTCACCAATCTTCCTGCCTTTGCAGCTGGGATGACTGGATACGCCACTGCCGTCCATGCTAACATCGCTCCCACTCTCACCACCATACCCTCCAAACCGACCGACACCGAGTTGCTCGTGAACATGAGAGCCTCGTTTTCCTCTCTTCTTGGAGTGTTTGCCCTTTCCTTTCGACACATAAGCATCGTCGCTTTCCTCATCGTAATCTTCCGAGTCCTCATTGTCTGAATCACCGCGATCACGCTTCCGACCTCTGAGAGAAAGTCCTATTTCCGATTTCCGTTTGCTGACCGTACGGCGTTTGCGTCTTCTCCGCTCCTTGGCCGACAATTCTTCCACTTCCTCAGACACACTGTCATCATCGTCATCACCGCCAAAGGTCGATCCAGCCTCAGCGCGATCTCGTTTCCGACCCCTGGCCAAGCTTCTCATTTCACCAACCGCATCATCAGCCTCTCCATCATCATCGACCATCATCTCATCTTCATTATCATCGCCAACGAGAACGGGCTGACCATCTGCTCCTTTCTGGAGCGAAATCTTCCTGGCTCGCTTGTCTCTCTTCCGTTTCGAAGGGCCCGACGCTTCATCGCCATCATCGTAATAGTAGTAATCACCGATCTGATCTCCTTGAAGATCATCATCCAGACCACGTTTAGAACCACGAGCTTCAGGCTGATCCTCCGACTGAGAGTTCAAACCATTAATATCAAGGCGTTTGTTGGACGTGCGGTCGTTGTCATTGTTTATATGTCCGATCGAAGCGGCGCGCGGATTTGAGAGAGTGGCGCTATTGGATGACACGGTCCTAGAATCATTCAGATTAGTCAAATGTACGAACGAGGGGAGCATCGAGGCTACGGACCGAGGCCTGCCACCAGTGAGTGATGAAGAAACTCCTTCCGAAAGGTATCGTCCCGGTAAGCCTGGTGTTGATGACCACGAGGAGTCCATGTGTCTCAATTGCGTTGCTGCAGGGGTGAAGAATGGAGAACAAAGGTAGTCCAGATTAGATGACACAACAGAGATAATGAAAAGTTGCAATTAGACTAATAGGAAGACAATGGAGCGAGGTCGACTCACCTTGTCCTTGTCTCTGTCTGACCGTAGATGTGTTGAGCTGTTGAGGTAGGGCATACGTTGGGATTCCGAGTCTCTGTTGCTGGTCGGGGGCATTCGTAAGTTGTGACACAGCCTGGTTTTGCGCGGTTGATGAGGAGCCCGGTGCTGAAACGCGCGCTGTGGGCATTGCTGGCCTCGAATTGGCCTTTTCTTGGTCCCGCCGTGTTCGCATCACAGCAGCGTAAGCGACGTTGAAAGGGCGGTGATCATTGTCTGGAATGCCATGCTGGCGTCGGAGAGCTCTGAAAAGGGAGGATATTTGCGCGTTTGAGCCATCAGAAGGGTAAAAGAAAAGGGTTTGATTGGACTCACAATTTGTAGGATTTTTCTCGCTTCTTTAGCACAAATCTCCAGGCGTTAGCGGCNCGCGACGTAGATGGCTAGACCAAGCGATAGAGTGATGAATGCCCTCAAGCTGAAAGGGAGGCTTGCCCAAAAGCCTGGCGGGGGAGGTGATTGCATGATTTTGCCGCCAAGGATGTCCGAAGATTCGTCGACGTTGTTCATGATGATGACCTGAGAGGGAGGAGGAACCTACACAGCAGCAGGGAGAGCCCGGCGCTGGCNAAAGGGGAAGGGAGGGAGAAGGGAGAAGGGTTTGATGGGAGAACGAAAGATGAAGGTGGATGATGAGGGAACCAATTGCGAGTCACCACCACCGTTCCGCCTGCGATGTGGTGTTGGTGCGTGTTTATGACAGCGGAGTCAAACCCATCGATCTCCGACGANTTTTTTTCTGCAGCTCTTTTTATCTCTCTCTCTTCGACGTCCATCATGCATCATGCATCATCTTCATCGATTTGTCCGAAAATCTCTACCTTTACGACCTTGTTGACCTTGCACAGTGCCCCTGCGGCCGCTTCACTCATTTGGGTTTTCAGTTTTTATATTTTACGAGAGTAACTCCCACTTGCTTCTGCCTAGGAACACGGCTCATAGTGCCTTCGTTACCTTTACTGGCGACGTGGAAGATGGAATTTTGTTTCGCTTCGTCCACGCTTGAATGCCCAACTCCCGTAGTTACCTTACTATGGTCATTCGAGTACTAAACCTAGCACACATTCATTCTGCTGTATTCGGTCCTTGTTTATAGATCACCTTGCTCGGGCCAAAGCCTATTGTATGTCATTTTTCATCGTTAAGATGGTGGCCACATGTCTCCTTGTGCGTCGCCGCTCGAGGGTTGACCATGCTGGACGCAGCATTGTATGGTACTTTTGGGCCCTGGAGGCGTCAAGGTGGACGTCCAGTGAAGATCCCCAGAGGAACGTCTCAGACCTATGGGTCCTCGTTGCTCAAGTCTACTGCAGTACTTGTTTACTTCGTGTGCCGTAGAATGGACTAACAATTGCCCAAAAAAGACGACAAATATGGTGTTTTGCCGACGCGTACGGTGGTTAACATCAATCTCGACGAACATTTCGCGTAACTTTCGGGGACTGGTCTACATCGAGTTAGCCATCATCGTATCAAATGTGTAGCATCGCCAATAACTTATACAACGTAAATTTTCAGCGCGGTGATTAGAACCGGTTTGTCAAGGATGATTTGGCCAGCCCTCACTGAGTGTGGGAACCAACAGTTGGACCCTGCTATTAAAGAATCGCACGACGTGTTCCCAATACCCTATTTTTTGGCTTCTTCCTCTTATTCCTCCACCACCACTACCTCCTCCTCGTCGTTCCCAATGGCATCAAAAGTGATTTCCGTTGATGAGCTGAGACAACACAAGACAAAGGACTCTCTTTACGTCCTTATCCACGGCAAAGGTGAGACCGGCTCTCGGCCAATCATATCCCTCATGTTTGTCGTGCCCGATATTAACCATGTTTCCCCAGTCTACGATGTCACCAAGTTCCTTGACGAGCATCCTGGTGGTGACGAAGTCATCCTTGCTGAAGCCGGTAAGTCCCTTTCGTGTTTTTCTTGCACGTTCGCCACAATTGCTTGTTGTCGGGTGCCACGGCAGATTCTCTTTTTCTGTCCAAAGTTTAGTGTCCATTCTGCTCACATACGTCCCAATTCATAGGCCAGGATGCTACCGAAGCCTTTGAAGACGTTGGTCACTCCGATGAGGCCCGTGCTCTCCTCCCAGGCATGCTAGTTGGTGACTTTGAGAAAGGAAGCGTAAGTCACACGTTCTCTTCTAGCCGACCGAACCGTCCGACCGTGTCATTCTCAATGACACCTTACCTTCTCTGCATCTAAATCCCCATTTTATCTTCCCCATTATCGTTCACTACGAGTCTGAGAACTAATTCTGTGATTCACAGGCCGCGGAGCTCAAGTCTGGTGCCGCCGCTGCTCAACAAGAGAGAATGAGCCAGGCTGTTCAGCAGGGATCTAAGTACGTCCATTGCCTGCTCGTCAACCAGCTCTCTCTGATTATTTTCTCTCTCCTTTTCCATTTGCTACGTTTCTTTCGCCCTCGTCGTAAACCCGCATCACCCGACGCCCCTTGATGTGACGCGTCCACCAACCCTTCTGCAAATCAGCCTGATGTACTTCGTCCCTCTTGGTCTACTAGGGGCCTACTTCGGATGGCGCTTTTACTCAACCGGTGCCCTATGAACACCTTTGTAAATACGCCTTGCCCCTTGCTTCTATCTTCATTCCCACTTTGCATTCTTCGCTCCCGGAATCAACTCTGGATTCGCCACCACTTTTTAGTTCCCTCCGTAGATTTGGTTATGTGCATGCTATCCATTTATTGTTATGATATATGAACTTGTGCTGCGTGCATGTAGTCCCATCTACGAATGTGACTCGTTGAGTCGTTTTGCGGAACCGAAATGGCCTTGTTCAAGTACCCTTGGCTGGTGCGTCTAGCTTGATTCCGTATCACCTCGGGTGGTACCTCGTTGTGAAGGGGAGGGAGCGTGAGGGAAATTACGCCAAGGACCAGGACTAGATCGAGTCTACTCTCAAATCGTCCACCACGCTGCGTTCGATACAAGCCTTACAAACATCCTCGAGTAGGGTGAGGAGCATCATTGTGTCATCATCATGTGTTCTCGTTCGCGTCTAATACCCACACCAGTACGTATACCATATGTTAGGCTATGCACTAGATCTCAGAATCCTTAATGGAGGTGCCCTCAAAAGCTCTCTCAAGCTCACAAGTCCCGTACATTTTTTCTCCCATCCGTGCGATTGTTCGCCCTTCCGAACTTGAAAGGATTCAAGTGACACGGTGGCGCCGTCCAACATTCTTCAGCTGGTAGTCATCCGTCCCGCATTGAATTGACTGAATGGGATTGATACATGATAGATGAAGTCATGGACTTGCAGAAGAAGTGTTGGCAACCGCGAACCTCGGAAGTAAGTTCGAGGAGACAGGGGTAGGCCCAGGTCTTCACAATTGGAAACGACGAAGTGGCCGTCCTTTTAGCTTTTGGATTTAAGGCCTTAAGGTCTCTATCAGGATTTCTTTTATTGCATGGGCGCATCAGCCATCTCGCGGGTGCCATTTTTACTGACGGTGACCGTTTGCAGGAATCACAAATGTCGTGCCTAAGCTCATCTGCACCCGGACCGCTGAAGTCCAGTCTCACGCAGCATGGATGATTGTCATCTGAGCCTTCAATTGAGAGTATCGGGGAACCAGGTTTCCGACGGAGCTCCCGAAGTGGGTTATGAAGCAACGACTGAGCTGACAACGTACAATACCGTTCAGAGCATTCAGCGGTGGCATATTCATAGAGTGGTAACATTCTTGAGACTAGACGCTGTACGTACACAACATAATCGCGGAGAAACGTAGGACAGAAGAGATGAAGAAGCTAGGCAAGAGATAACGGCATAAGATCACGGTGAAGTCACTANTTTTTGTGAAGTTTTTTTTTTCTGTAAGATGTGATGTGAGATAGAGGTGATAGGAAGGGAAAGAAAATAGAAAAGGGAAGAGGGGGAAAGGGGGAGATCAATAACGAATCCTAGGAAAATCAAAACCAAGTCGTGCATATGACCCAACAGTCCGAACTGCGATAGCTGCGAACTGCTCTTAAGTACTTTCATCCTTTTGCTGACAAGTTCTTGACACGACGGCTACACACACGGGCAGGCATTCCAGGCATGTGGCACCAACATCCAAAGATAGAAGGAGACCGCCCAGAAGAAAGCCAGTGTCTGTAGAAGTCGTG
Organism: Pleurotus djamor; assembly: GCA_029747585.1. Lineage (NCBI taxonomy): Eukaryota > Fungi > Basidiomycota > Agaricomycetes > Agaricales > Pleurotaceae > Pleurotus > Pleurotus djamor. Next base: position 6,502 of record JAPEVF010000812.1, read on the forward strand.
CTATCTCGGACAAACGTCGAGGGTTTCTGAAAATGAACGTCAGCATCATGAGCGCGGTCCAGGGTGTCACACGGGACAAGTTGAAGAGGAGAGTCAGGCGATATCCAATTCGCCTATCATGGAGGTGTGGCGTATGGATGCAGGAGGTCACCTTGCATGCAAGGCTCCAAGCGTCAACCGCCCAACGGTTGCCTGTATCGACCAATGGAATAATCGAGAGAGTCAACTCACCAAACATTGAATCCGAGACGGGCTAACCCCTCCTTGGCAGCAACATGCCTCGCAGCCTTCTTTGAAGTACCCTTTCCCTTACCATACAGCTCCCCGTTGACCATGGCCTGAACAGTCCACATCGGTGTCGTAGATCGTTTCGCGTTGCCGTTAACATTGGTGTGGGTAGCATTTCGACCGGTAGAGATGGCGCCGGCAGGGATATCCGACCTCTTCGCAATTGATGTATCAACGTTGTGCCCGTCGTCCTCAGAGTAGACCCACTCGACGTCGAGGTCGGATTTCTGGAGCTGCTGGTTGAATAAGGCGAGATGTCCAATTGCCATGGTCGAGTGTGCCGTATCTTCATATCCATCCACATCCATGCCTCCTCCACGAGGATAAGGCGGGGATGGGCTGCGATCGGGGGAGTCTATTTCTGTGGAGGAGGAGGCCGACGAAGAAGTGTAATGATGGATGGGACGACGAGGACGGGGCCGCGATCCAGTCTGGGGGGACAGACCGTAGTGAGTGCGCACAATCTTGTACGCCTCTTCGGTATATGGCAAAAGCAGTGGGTCAAGCCATGCTTTAACTGCCTCAAGACCTTGATCTAGGTATAAACCGCCGACATAAGACTAAACAACGGATGCGAATTAGCACTTGGTGTAATATGCCCAACGATGGGTAAATACAGGGACCCACTTCAAAGACATCGGCTACGGTTAGGAAGGTTAAAAATTGGTTAGCCCGAGCGCCAGAATTTTTGTCTAGGTATTGGCGAACCTTGAACATTGGTCGATGCTTGTAATGTGATAGCCTGCGCCCTGTGAAGTCGAAGGCAAGAAGGGAGTTTGTACTTGACTGATCTAGAACGTAACTCGTTAAGCGTGAGATCCAAATGAAATATAGAGCGTTCGATGGTTTCTCTCGCTTAAAACAGGGACGTGTGGTCTCAGGCACACCACTGAGAATATCGAAGACTGTGGCAGATGGAAGGGGCGAACAAAACGATACTAACATATCCGCAAGAGTGGAATTCCCCACAACGTAAGCTCTGATTTTCTATATCAAGCATAGGACGTATTGTTAGCGGCGAACCAAGGTGGCATCGATAGGGAGAAACTCACTGTGGACGGGCCAACGTGTAAACCCGGATACGCATCAAACATAAGGTTGGTCACGACGAGGCTCAACACCGTATCACCGAGGTGTTCCAGCCTTGAGGAAACCACAAGTCAGACACGCTCAAGCATCGATGAAGCAGAAAGTCATGTATAGCTAGAGAACCTCGCGCAGATAAAGATGTAACTCACTTCTCGTTATCTGGGGCAAGATCGTTGGGCTGGTCTTCGAATATATGGGTTGGGCGCGCATAAAAGCTTCGGTGGGTGAACACCTTTTGGCGAATCGCATCAGAGTTTATCTTGGGCAATGGGGGAAAGCGCTCCGAGTTCGGGCCAAAGTCAGGTCGGAGGGGACTATTACGAGGCATGGACATCAAAAAGCTTGATCTCAGAAAGTGCTTTAGAGTTCTGAGGTAGAARTTGAACGGGGGGAAAGTKGAAGTGGAAGGAAGTGGGAAGGAAATGGACTGACCGGAAAGACATGTCTTTAAACGGAGCTCGTTGGTTCGGAGGTTGAACAAGGAAGTTGAATTGAGAGCCGCGACAGGGACCAYAAGTACCCCAGTCCTCTGAGCGGTAGTACGTACAAGCCTGAGGAGGGGGTTTGATGAGATCTAATGTGCGTGCCAGATAAGGGATATTCGGAATCGAAATCAGATTCCATTCTTATGCTGAAAGGCGTGCCGAGCAACCGATGTCTTTTGACAGTTGTGTTCGTGAATTCCAACCGAACAGAAACTTTGGCCAGTTATTTTCAGGGCCATGAAGTCTAAGTCACATGACATGTCGATATGTACCAAAACACATTACCTCCAAGTTCAGTCGCAACTCAATTCAAATTCAAAACCGGTCAAGGTCCATCGTTCACGAGAATCTGGTTATGTGGTAAGTAGAATGATTATAAGCGATAAATGAATGTTGGGCCAATCGGAAAAGCATCGGTACAGCTGCAATCAGACGCATTAAGGGCTGGAGCTTGGAGGCTAAAACAATCATGACTTCGATTCAATTTCCTGAGCAAGCGACGCGAGGTTAACACGATTTATCCTATTTGCGCCAAAGAACCAAACACGTACCACAGGGTTCGACTTGGCTTTCATAGAGAAATAGTCCTTGTGCAAACCACATTCAGTCTTTTCCTTCCCAGCCCACCGACCAGCCCTTTCGTCATCGCCCTCCTTGACCTTGACCGTGCTATGCCAATCACCAACGCTTTTGTAGCCTTGGTCAAGGAGCTTGTTCCTCGGCACATTATTCGACTTTATATACCAGTCTACGAAATGGAAATTCCAAGCGAACAGTGGGTTGAGCTTCAATAGCCCTGTCGAGTCCACCTCTAAAGGCTGTAATGAAGCACGGTCGGCTCCTTGCGACGCGCGTCGTCCAGTGATCACGGATTTGACCCCGAAAGTTTCATATGCCCGACGTGCTGGCTCAACCTATACACGCTGAGACCCTACTTTCGGAGATCAGAAAAAGTCTAGGGTACATACCTTGACCGCAAAGTCGTACGTGTCTTCATCCTTCTCCCATAATCGTTCTCCGTACTTTTCTTCGAACTGCTGTACTGTCTCACATCCCGCAGGCTTGAAGACATGGACCGGAACAGAATAACGTTTCTTCACTTCCTCAACGAGTTCATAGGTCTCGGGGAAATGATATAATGTATCGATGAAAATCAGGGGTGGTGGGGAGGTGGTTATCTTCGACAGCATGTCGATCGCAACGAGGCCGGTGAGACCAAAAGCTGTCGTTTGATACAAGTCCGGGATGTAATCGATTGCCCATTTCAAGATGTCTTCAGGCGTCAGATCCTTTAGGTATGCATTGATCCTGTCGAGGGCGTCCTTTGATAGCGGGATCTGCAATGGTTTAGGCAGCGAGGGGGCCTCGAGTGTTGCAACGGTCATCGTCGACGTTTTCGCGGTAGCAAGTATGGCAAAACGCGAGGCGCAGCGGGATGGAAGAGACTGGCCTGCATTGTCAGCTTTGAAGCATTCTCATCGGACCGCATTTCGAATATTGTCGTGATTCCAATCATGTGACTGGGCGATGCCCTCGGGAAGGCCTTGAACGTTGAACTTTTGAAGGTTCGCAAGAAATCAGAAAAGCAGCGTCTCCGAGCCTCGCGCTCCCCTCACAGCAGTGAACGCAGCCGTCTCAGTCGACGACAGAAGCCGATGGAAGGATCGCAGAAGTGTTCAATTGACGCCCGAAAGTAGAAATTTGGGCGGAAACGGATTGCCCGATGTCGCGGGTTTCGACGTCGAAGAGACACGCTGGGAGATACACTGGCTGAGAACAAAATCCCCATTCCAAGTAAGTCTGTCATGGAGGTATAGACACACGGCGTTTTCAAGGCTCGTACCCATATGGCATGATTCACGCGGATGTCTTTTTCGGAGCGTTGGGAGCTCAATTGAATCCACATTTTTAGGTAAAGATTGTGGAGTATGTTCCCACTCACGAATTAGCTACGCCGAACGAATGGTGGAAGGCATGAAGGTCCCGCCAATTGGGGTTGGTTGGAAGAAAGGTATAACCACAGGGTCACACTTGTTTGGCGCTTTTTGCAACGCAAATTTGGGCATTGTGGGACTAGAATGAATCAAGGGTATAGTGTTACATTAAGATTAGAAGAAGCTTCATAAAGCCAAGTACAGTAAAGTCGTACATATAGATGTGAGTGAGTAATGGATGTTGAGAATATGGACGAACGAGGGAATGATTGGAAGGTTGCTACAGATGTGGTATGTCCGAGAGGAAGGAATGACTTAATGTATGGTGCTAATGAACGTGTGTATAGGTTGACTTATCGGAAGCGGAAGGGTGATGGCAAGGGCCATATGCGTGTAGCTTGACGGGAGATGTAGCTTGTGGCTTCGATGGGACCTTGGGTGGTCGGACTGGAAAGAACGAGAAGAAGGAATCCAATCATTCCCTAGCGAATGGTACTTTTCCTCTTCTCAGCCTCATACAGAACGGCTTTAGGCCCCCTTTTGGCCATAGCCCAGAGGAACACGGCGATGATCACAACAAACTGCAACCAAAGCCATATCTCCAGAATCACCCTCGTAAGCCCACTTCGCTGGGACTCTTTACGAGGTGAAGGTGCGGACACAGAGGGCGTTCTTTGATGTTGATGCAACGACAAAGACTGTTGAGTCTGCGATGTTCTTCTTCCAAGGAGTGATGGCGGTAAAATATCATCCGGTCGTTCGTTCAAAGAACTCGAGATAGCGATAGGGTCACTATCACGATCCTCCTCTTCTCCATAAATCATTTCCCTTCCATCAATGAGATCCAACTCAGAGTCATGGGGTTGTTCCGAAAACGAATCATCGTGAATCCCAAGATCGGATTCCACGAACGCTGGACTGTTATCCTCCACATTACCTCCTTCCTCGTTTTGCGTATCCATAGTATCCGCAAAGGCTTCCATAAACACGTCAAACGCATTGGCGAGCGTCGATTTCCTGCGTCTGATGCTGCGGATACTACCGCCAGCCGCTCTTCCCAGCGTAGGAGGAGGGGATCCAAGACCCTTCAGCGACTCGCCGAACCGACCGTCTTCCAATTTCTCTGCCCGAGAACGCACGGTTTGTGTCATTCGTCTGTAGCGCAAAGAGTGTTTACTCCCTTTGATAGAATCCGGGAGTAAGACATCATCCTTAAACGTGGAAGAATCTTGCGTTGGCTCATCGTTAACGTGATCGTAATCTTGCTCGGGCATAGACCGTTCAATGCTTCTAGGCATACTGCCAGGGAGCATGGGAGTTTGAGGGTCTTCAAGGGAGTGGTTCTTTCTAGGGAGGATGAAATTCCGCGAAGGCAAGGATGCGGATATTGGCGTAGGCGAGAGATTGAGTGTGCTTGAGCGTATATGGGACATAGAAGTCGAGGGTGAGGGTGAGTGCATAGGCGTCGTAGCTGGCGAACTCATGAAACTCAGGTCGTATAAGCTCGTCGTCCGAAGGTGGTGATTCACCGTAGTCTTGCCACTGCTAGACTGATTCGAGGCAATTGCACCCGCAGAGTCAAAGGTAATACCTAACCCACCCAACTCAGCTTCAAGAGTAGGTGTGGCGTTGATATCAACGTCGAATTCCCCGTGCCCCTTCGTCGTTGGGGTTTCCAAGTTGGGGGGATTGGGAGTCGGGGAAGAATCATCCACAACAGGCGGGTCAAATAACCCAACAACACTCTTCCGAGTCTTGTGCGAGGTGGGTAGCACACCCACCGTCTTCGAGACCCTCCTCCCAAGTGACTCCCTCGACGTGATACGTTTCCGAAGCGAGCCACGTCGACTAGGCGTACCTCGCTCGCTGAGGCTCCCAAATGACTTATGGCCAGACCGTACGGTTGACTGATCAAAGTCCCCTTCAGACGCATCGTAGAAGGGTTGATCCTCAATCGTCCTACGCCAACTTCTAAACCTCATAACACCCCGTCCAGATCCAACTTCCCCATCCCCACTGACATACTCTCCCAGCTCTCCAACTTCATCCACATCCACATCCGCATCCCCTTCATCAAAATACAAGGCAGTTTCTCCGTCTTCACCGCCCCATCTCAATTCTCCCTCCCCACCAAGTCTTTCATAGACTTTACTCATATTCTCCGTCTCCTGCTGAACAGCCTGCAACTTCTCAGTTGTCTCAGCCTGTTGCGCCATTATCCTCGCGTTGGTCTCTTCGAGTTCAGTGATTTTCGTCAGCAGCTGGGATATCAGAGCGGGATTGGGTCGGGAAGGGGAAGAGAAGTTAGTCGTAGTGGATCCCGAAGGGGTCGTGAAGTCAAGCTCGTTGAACGACGGTGGGGGAGTAGACGCAGAATCTTCATCGTCACTCTCCCGTAAGCGTTCTCCGATCACTTCAGAACGTGAAGGGGCGAGTTGTTCAAGAAGAGCACCACTATTTCTCCCTTTCGGGAACCTAAACCCAGATGGAGGAGCGAAATCTCTTCTTTCAACAAAGACATTATTGTCACTGCCACTTCCATCCGACGATACTGCCCTCCTTCTGACTGCGCGTTCCTTCTGCCTCTCCTTCCTCCTCCAGATAGCCTCCACATTCTCGCCCAATTTGGCCTTCTCCTCCAATGCTTCTCCCCTCGCCTGGGTTTCTTCCAACTCTTCTCGGAGGACTTGGATCTCCCTTTCAAGCCGCTTCAATGCCCGACGGCCAGATAAATCTGACTGGGCAGATTCTGTTTCCAGTTTCTCGATCTTTGAGAGAAGTTCGGCGTTTTGATCTGCTAAAAGGGCGATGTCGTTGGGGGACATGGAGATGCGGCGAGTATGCCGGAAGCGAGGTTTCGATTGAGGTGGGGATATGGAAGGGATGTACATCGCAGGAGACGAGTGCTGAGTTTGAGGGGGCGAGGAGGATGAATCATGATTGAGGGCGGCGTTCGAGAGTACGGGGGATGGGAGAGAAGTGGAAGAAACCGTTGGCGAATTTGGAATTCGAGCTAGGAGTGCTTGATGTTTAGATTTAAGCGAAAAATTGTTCTCGTAGAGTGTTTTGCAAACAGCAGACGTTACATTCAATTCTGAAAAGCGAGTAAGTCCACTACTTTCCACAGTCACAATAATTAGCGAACTTACCAGTCTCTCGCTCCTTAATTAGCCCATCGGCTTTGACAAGGAGTTCTGTCAGCTCTTCTCGTGACTTTTCATTGAACCAGTCGCCTTTGTCTCCGTCGGTATCCCAGTCATCATAACGAATGGGACTGAGAGTCTGGCCAGCATCATCTTTAGCCGTGGCCGAAGCGGCCGACTCGACTCTTTTGGACATATGGCTCTCAGGAAACCCAAGTGAAGACGCGTACGGCGGCGGCGGCGTCTGCAGCTTCATTGAAACCGAGCGACGAACATTTCCGGGTGGGCGCGGTCTCGGGGTAGCGGGTACGTCGTTGGACAACATCGTACGAGAGTTGAGACGGCTCAGAATTCAGATGCAAGTCCGTCGTAAGCGTGTAGTACGGCGTCACTAGGCCGTTTCTGGTATTAGGATCGTAGTATGTGTCGCAAAGGGAGCCAAGACGACTTCCTTGTGTGTATGTGCACGCCGTCGACGGTAGGGAGAGACCGAGTAGTCTGAGTACCAAACCCAAGGTTGGTAACACGTGTGACATGTGACGGGCGCTCAACGGGCGCGTAAAAGTTCTGAAGAATTGTCACCTTGCTTCAGCAAGGTCTCCTCTTTTCTTAGAATCGCTTCTTTTGTCAGGTATCACCTTTTTAGGCCGAAAAAGACCCTTATGTTCCACGAGCGCTTGTTTACTATAGAGGGACCGTTTCCTTTTGAAATAAAAGTGCGTCGTCTTGGCGTTGCCTTCCTTTTTGAGCTGGGGTAGATGCGTTCGTGTTTGGTTCGTGCTCCGTGCTTTTTTGAACTTCTCATCGTTTTCGTCTGACTTATGAGAATGACGTATCAATCTTTGCCTTGCAGTGTCGCCCGTAAGCGACGTTTCATGGCCTTACTCTTGAGAACGCTTGTTCTTTCAAGTTTCCAGCAGTCTGAGCCTCAGCAATTTTTGGTGCGATAAATTTTGGGACGCTGCTTCCAACGCCACTCGCTTCGATTGGTTCCACAACCATCGTGTGGATTTGGGGTCAGTGTCTCTCATTCTCTTGCGTCTCTGCACGCGACGACTCCATTTGTTTGTGTTCTTCCCCTGATTATCATCATTGGATGCATTTTTTATGTTGTGTACTTCGCTCTTTGTAAGTCCACCAAGTCAGTACCTCTAAGTGTATGTCCTCTCGCGTTATGTCTTTGTTAGGTAGTGCCTCAAGCTTTTCGTTGGCTTTCAGGGATCCCATCCATATGCTTTCCTCGATGGGAACAACTACTACTACGTCGGGCGCACTCAGGCTGATTTTGACCGCGCTTGTACCTCTGTGAATCGCTGGGTGATTCCTCTCCAGCCCCTACAAGGCTGCCTTCCCGCTCGCATTCTTCCCAAGGGGTCTCTTGTTGTGCTGTGGCCGTCATCGTGGATGATGCCAAGACCAATGTAGCTCTGCCCAGATCAAGGGAAAGCAACACAATAGGCCAGTACTAACAAAACTACTTAACAGCGGCGGCAAGGAAGATGATGTTGTTTCCTGCGCCATCAGTATATACGTTGTACACTGTCTTTGGGTTGTGTCAAATCTATGATCACCTATTCCAACTTTCGTCACCCCTGCGACTGGTAGTCTGTGAAAGTGTGCGCTGCGGTCAATGGTGTCTGTTTTTGCCTGACTTTTCCGCTTTACTCGTAGCCTCGACTTTCGCTTTCATGGGAAACATTGGTCACCCGTCAGCAGCCAAGTCGTGTAACTGTATCCCTGTGTCTAGCCAAGGCAAAACTGAAGCAAGGTGACCCCCTGGCGCTCACTAGCGCCGCCTAGTTCTTGAGTTGGTTACATTTCCGTTCGTCCCCTTGGACTAGATACGTGGGTCTCATTCTCGACCGCCGCAAGTAACTCGGATCAAAGATCTGGTCGATGGAATGTTCTTCCTCTACAAATGGACTCAGTGGAAAGGTGTCGAAGAGGGTGTATGAAGTCGTAGAATCCGCCAGAACATACATAAACCCAAACAATCGAGTTTTGATTGAGTTAGTAGAGAAAGGTTGTTGGATGTGTTCGCAGCCCTTGCTATAAATACCTCAAAGTCCAACATAAGGATGTGAGTGGGCTACGGGACCCCCAGGAGTATCGTCCGAATTCAGGCATGTTTTTGAGAAAAAGGCGAAGGTCCCTGTGTAAAATCTGGACGGAATTTCTCACAAAATAAGTCCCTCAAAGCCCCTGGAGATCATACAGGGGCTCATCTGGTGAATTCTATTACCACTGTGAGGACGGATGGATATGTTGGTTAATTAGCCTGCATACGGGCTTCAAGTCCATGAAGATTTACATAAATATTCCAGATTCAACCACCGGCAGGTCGACAATTGTGGATGGTACGGGGATCGAAAGAGAGACAGCGAAGTAAAATAGCGCATTTAACTGGGTAGCACTCTTTCTTCCCGTCCACCACCATCCCCACACTCCCAATTTCAACACTCCCCCATTTTCTCATCGAGAGTTATGGGTGACTGGCTCACTGTTGAACGGAACACACTGTGCTCTCGCTAAGTCGCTTTTCTCCGCTCTCTTAAAGCATAGCACCTAGGAAATCATGGCGCCGTTGAATGATTCGGTGGAGGAAGTGACATAAAGATATGTGGACAGAAATTTATTCAGAGCACACTAACTGCTTGTGAAGTCCATTTTCGCATCCGTACCCACCCAAGGCTTACTGTACGTTTCGCGAAGCTACAACTGCCTGACCTGCGATTCTAGAGACTGAGTCACCCATTTTGNNCAAAATTTGCGGAAAATCCAAGATCTATCTAATCTTGCCGTTTCATACCATTTTCCGGGGTCCTTCCCCGACACGGACAGCANTGTGGGGGGATAATCGTGGGAAGGAGGTCCATGGACATGTGGAAATATTGAATCTCGGTGAGTCTGGATGGAGAGCAAGGACGCAAAGATCTAGGCCACTCGCCATTTTCCACTATAAACACTTTTCCTTTTCCCTGGCGTCCTCTTCCTTCCTCTTCTCATCACCATCTTGGCCTGTAACTCATCTCCCATGGCAAAAGTCCGTCACGAGCGGTCTACGTCCCCAACCCGTCAAGATGCAAATACTTCCTTGGTCAAAAGGCTAAAAACGACCCATGTATCCCCCAAACCATCACCAGCAGACCACGCAGACGCCTTCTACACAGGGCTCCTTGACCATAACAACGTACAGCGTCTCCATGGTGAATACAACGAGAGCCAGCCCTTCAAGCACGCTATCGTCGAAAAACTGTTCCAGGACGATCTACTCCGAAAAGTAAAGGACGAATGCCTCAGCGAACTCAACTTTACAGAGAAGGAAACGGATATTTACAAAGTTCGTAGCCCTCGATCACGCGGGGAGGACGACCGCACTAACCCATTATCGAATCGGCCAGGTCAACCAAACCGGCGATCTAGCATCTCTCAACTACCTCACTCCCGAGCAAATATCCCTCTTGCCCAATTTGCTTGAACTCCGGAATGCTCTATACTCGTCGACGTTCCGTGCGTTCCTCCGCACGGTCACCGGCTGCGGTCCGCTCTCCGGCACAAAACAAGACATGTCCGTCAACTCGTATACCAAAGGCTGCCACCTTCTTAATCACGACGACGTTATCGGCACACGACGCGTCTCTTATATCCTCTACATGCCCCTCCCACACTATCAATTTTGGCAGAAAGACTGGGGAGGAGCGCTCGAACTTTACCCAGCAGTACTCAACTCCGATGGCAACATGGAACCCGAATCGATACCCAGCAAAACAGTGCCCCCGAGTTGGAACCAGTTCATCTTCTTCGAAGTCCAGCCTGGACGAAGTTTCCATTCGGTGGAAGAAGTGGTTGTCGGCGGCAAGGGCGAGGATGGCCGGGAGCGACTGAGCATCAGCGGATGGTTCCATGCGGCGCAGGAAGGGGAAGAAGGATACACGGCGGAAACGGCGCATCAGGAAGTTAAAAGCTCACGAGAACAACTGGTGAGCCGCCCGAGAAAGCTAAAAACTCTGTTCGATAACATAATCATTTGCAACAGACCTCCACGCAAACGATCTTCAAATCATACCCTGAATCCGTACCGCCACCCATCCCCAACGAAGAACTTCTGCCCGAGCACGTTTCTTTCTTGTCTGAATTCCTCAACCCCGTTTACCTGCAACCTCGGACGATGGCTGCCCTCGCAGCTCGATTTGTCGAAGAATCGTCTCTTGAGCTCCACCATTTTCTGTCGAACGACCTGGCGATGACTCTGGAACCTCGACTACGAGATTTGGATGCCAAGGATGGTCTGGGCGTGAGCCGTGCGGGTCGCATCCCCCCNACATACTGCAGGGACCTATATCGAGCCTAGCAAGGCAATAACTCAGTCTTTACCACCACCAACTCCGTCTGAAACCACGCCTTCGCATTCTGCGTGGACAATCAAAGGTCCTCCCCATAAATGGCGCTATTGCACGCTCCGACCCCGCGATGGTCCGGCTGAAGTCGTTTCTCCCCGCGCAGCTTTAACTTCATCCGATGAAGTCATGCGAAGTCTACAAGATGAATTATTCACCTCTCCTGCTTTCCGCGCCTGGTTATCGATCGTGTCTAAACTCCTACCCTTGAGATACTCCGTGGAAGCACGAAGATTCCGTCCCGGATTAGATTACACGCTCGCGACTAGTGAAGACAACGAAGCTCGACTGGACGTCTCCCTCGGCCTCACCCCCGACATTCAAGACGTCGAAGACTCGCACATTGGCAACAGAGAAGGCGTGAGAGGATGGCAAGCTGCTGAGTGGGGCGGTTGGGAGGTTAGTTTATCTTTTCCACCGCCCATTACATCATCTTCGCAGGGAAAGCTTATGTTAATCCGTCATTGTCACTTTTTTNCTTTTNATTGAATTTAGTGTTATATGGCACCTCATGATGAAGAGGACGATCCGGCTGTCTATCGATCGGGTTCGCACAAAAAGAAGGATGGGGCGACGACGACAGCGGCGCACACGGTTAACTCTAAATCCTCTCCGGGTCCGGATGGGAAGCCCTCGAAAAACGGATCCGACCACTCGCACCCACATTCGAACGGTAGTGGGAGCAACGGGACGAATGGGACGAACGGTACACACGCGACGAATGGGAGCGCGAGCAACGGCAAAAGCAAGAGCCAGTCACCTGCCCGTTCTGACGGTAGGAAAACGGCTTCACCACCACCACCACATGTACTGGATCAAGACGATAATATGTCTGGCGAAGAGGATGCCGAGGAGGAGAGTACGCTGCTCACTGTTCAACCTGGATTTAATCGTTTGCTGTTGGTCCTCCGTGACGAGCGAGTTATGCGGTTTGTTAAATACGTCAGTGCTGCTGCTGAGGGATCGCGCTGGGATGTATGTGGAGAGTATGAAGTTGGGATGGTTCAAGAAGATGACGACGAAGAAGACGACTCATAGCACTCGAACCACGACACCGCCCTTCGCCTTGGGTGTAAACTCTTGGATACTACATAGCTTTGCTTGTTACCATATATATGTTGTGCTACATGCGACTGCGAACCGACGAATGTATTTCTCTTCTCATTTCCATAACCGTTTGATCAAGTCCACACCAATTTACCCAAGGTGTTGGTCGCTCAGACACTGGCCAAGGTCGCAGAATGATTCTGTGCACGGGGTGTACCAAAAATAAGGACATGGGGCTAGAATACAATCTTCTTGCCCTGGCTGGGCAATATAGCAGCTGACTCGCGCTTTGCAAGGGCAAGGGCAGCACCAGGCTTCGGTCGTATACGCTCCCTTTTACCAGGCTTTCCAGACTTCCAGGGCCTCTCCGTCTCCGTACGTGCTCGTTTCGCCGGGACTTCGTCTTCCTGGGGAGTCTGATCATTCTGCTTTTCATCGTAACCTCCACCACCTTCACCGGCATCCTCTTCGTCGGCGCGGTGCTGTCTTTTTCCACCGGGGGTTCTCCTCGTATCTTCGGCGTTCGGTCTCATTCGGTCTCGCTTACCATGTTGTTGGTGGGTCCCTTTGGAGGGGGNATCGGTGAGACTGACCCTTGGCATGGGAACCAGCACCCCCACCTCGTCGGACAGCTTCAGCAGAAGCGTACTCGACGACCAGGTCTCGACCGTCCATGTGATGGTTTTTCTGGTTGATGAGCGCACTCGTGGCATTCTCAATGGAAGTAAAGTCGACGAATGCGAACCTAAAATGGAGAAAAATGCATGTCAGTTATTTTTGCTTGCAGGGATAATAAAAAANGACGGTCCAATGGCAGCGCAATGGACGATGGTCCAGCAAGCAAAATGAAGTAGTGACCGAGGACCTAGAGGGTCAAGGAGAAAACGCACCCTTTACAGAGGCCGCTATCTTCGAATGTACCCATGCGGACTTTGCGAATCCATTGTCCATTGGACGATGCCTCGCCACTAGCCGCCTGGCTACCCTTCGTTTTCTTCTCGTCTTCGTTCTGGTCCTGGTCCAGAGCGGCGCCGCTATCATCGCCATCGGTATCCCCAGGGCGTTTTTTTACCCTTGACATCTTTCACGCGCGTTCTATGGGCCTCTAGAAACGCTCGTAGACTGGTATCGGTGGTCTCGAACCCTAAGTTGCCGAAAAATAATG
>JAPEVF010000813.1:0-20047 GCA_029747585.1 Pleurotus djamor
CGCGTTAGCTCTCGACGAGTGTCGCGTCAAGTTCCAGCCCGAATTCGCCAACGGTGGCTTGGGTCCGCGTCACGGAGATACAGGAGATGTAAAGGAAGTATGGTTCGCTGGGTCGCACTCAGATATGTATGTCACACGACGTAAAGCATTCTTGGGTCTTTGACTAACAATGGCTTTCCACAGCGGCGGCGGGAATACCCTGAATGAAGACCTCAAGAACTTTGGGCCTGCGCTACGGTGGATGACGTACGAAGCCATCATGTACGGCCTCCGAATCAAGTCATATGAGGGTGTTTGGGAACCGCCACAACTCACGGAGTCACTCAAGGGATTCTGGAATGTCTTGGAGCTGCTACCGTTCCCTTGTCTATCATATGCGGATGCACATAGTCTCACATCTTCGTGAGTAAACCCCCGAGAACGAGTTGAATGACTCTCGCTGATTCCCATTTACCCAGACCTCACTCTTGGGCTGGGAGAATGATTCAGCCAGGGCACCGCATCCACCAATCGGTTCTCAGCCAGAAGTCCATCGTCGTTCTCAACTCCATCAATCCGATTCCCGGCGCATTCCCAGTAACTACAGATACAGACATTGACACTGAGGTGCCCTACTTTCCGCAAGCAACTCTTGCACATGGACTTCCGTTGAAGCTCTGGAGTGACCTCCACATTGGGCACGAACTCATCGAGCAAGACCCCTTTGAGAATGCTGCCCATGCTTTGGTCTCATTGGCTGGAGCTTGCCTGGCGATCGAGAGCGGAGACGTGAATTTTTATCGTTTCCTCGCCGCAATTACGACGCTAGAGTCTTTCTTACATGACGGTGAGATGGAATTCAATGACACTGCTGTATAGTCTGCTTATCTTAGTACCAGTCACACGGTTAGCTTCACTCGTTGAAGTTTCTGATGCGGGAGGGACTCTCCTGACAGCACTCAGTGTAGCTGTTCACCACAAAACACTTGCTGCGATGACACTGGAACTCAAGGAGACGTTGATATGTCTCCTCTCCAAGGCGCGATTGGTTCCAACGACTGCTCGACTCCCAGCCGTATCCCAAGTCTACCAGTGGGGCTCGAAAATTCGCGGATACCGCGATGACTTTCTCAGAGTTCTTCAACCATTCGGTGAGTTGTTTCATCTGTGAAAAGAGCCACATTTAGTGATAGTTCTGTATAGCATGCCTTGGTTACCTCAAAGAAGGGTATGAATATATAGAGAGTGTGGCTTTCTCGCTACAGGAGCCCGGACAAATCATATTTACCTCAAGCCCGGACAGGACAACATCCATTTTCATTTGGGATGAATCCATTCAGCCTCCCACTGAAATCTCCAATGTTCAAGGGGTTAGGTCGACAATTTCCCATGATGGTTCACACATTGCCGTCATGGATTTCAAGGATATCCGCATCATTGACACCACTGTGCAGCCGCCCTCAACCACCAAATGTACCGACAACGAGGATCCCAACGACAGTGGCACCATCCAGTCTTTATGCTTCGCCACCAACAACCACACCCTAGCAGCGGGGCATGAGAACGGCTGGATCAAGCTGTGGCGACAGGAGGGAGATCAATGGGAAGTGTTCAAGAGGTTCAAAGGCGGGGACAACAATATCTACCGCCTTGCTTTCTTGAGGGATGACTCTCGATTGGCGTTCAAAGTTGCTGACACTGTGGTCAAAGTCTGGAATTTGGCGGATGACGCAGTGATCGAGTTGGAAGATTCTCAAGGATCGTGGTCACTTGCGTCGAGTCCTTCCGGAGATCAGATCGTTTCTGGCACCTGGGATGGCAACGTGACGATCTGGAGTGCCGATCGGGGGAAGATCACACACACGTTCAAAGCCCACGATAACACAATTCGGTGTCTGGCATTCCGGGATGATGGACAGGTGCTTGCGACGGGGAGCGAAGACCACAGGATACGGATTTGGCGATGCGATACCTGGGAGAAGATCTGGGAGTTTGATATTGGTGAATGGGTTTGGTCGCTTGCTTTCTCGCCGGATGGGAAGCGGCTCGTATCTGGAGATTATAAAGGTGCAGTTCATCTTTGGGATGTGGACATGGGAGACGACGAGCATGTAGATTGATTTGTACTACGTGTATCCCTTTGTATGCGTTTTTTTAACTTTGGATGAGGTTGAGATGCAGCCTCATGTCCGACTGCGATCGACAAGGGAGACGACGACAGCACCGACATGGGTCATTGAGTTCCTCAATGCTGGGCGCCTTGCTGTGGAAGGAGGGGGGCCATAAGGACAGTTTGCGCATTGAAGTCATGATTATCAGGCTCGAAGGTCGTTCAGACGAGACCGTAATTTGCATGCACTGACTTTTAGTCATGGAGAAACTAGGTTGTACATGGGAGGCATATAGCGTCGCATACAAACATGATGGATGAAGTAGTACGAGCATGGTGCGACTAAGTACGGGGGGCNGGCACCGGGGACGTTACGCCTCTCGCGCCGTGGGCGGTCCTGTGATGCGAGGATACTCTAGGGTTGACGATCGTAACGGGGATGTCGGCGAAGTTGAGAGCAACAAGGAGATCCTACATCACCATACGCCTCAATACACATGCGCGGGAAGTAACGATGGGAAACGCACCTTAGTGTCACTGTCCACCTCCAAACCTCCGACACTCGCGCTAACATCCAACGCCGACACCTCGGGGACGTAGGGATCCTTGCGTTCACGCTCCTCTTCTTGGAGCTTGAAGGAGATACCACGGATGGGGCCGTTTTGGATACGCTTCATGAGATGGGTTGAAGCCGACAATTTTGTTGTGGAGGCGTTTGGAGAGTACCGCAATTCAACGTTGGCTACGGAGGAGGTGACGGTAGTAGTAGACGGTGTTCGTGCTGTAATAAGCTGGGTTGTACATCGTCGATGGCTAGTCTGCTCTTCAAGGCGTTTTTGGGACGGAAGTCGGTTGACTGGGAGAGGAAAGGTCGTGCTCTCATGGGCATTTGTGGTCACTTGAACCCGGAGCGTAGAAGCCATCCAGCGAAGTCAAATCATGAGCGATACAGCAATACCAGGAGAGCCGCCGGTCGAGAGAGATGGTATCTGGATGGAAAAAGCCCAAGCAGTTAGTCGGCTGAGGCAAACTTTAACCGGGGGATACGCACCGTTCATCAGCATCTATTGCCCACCAGATCGTAGCGGTAAGTCACAGGAAGGTTTCCTTGACTGGATTGTAACCCGTATCGGTAGAAGAAGATGGCTACAGTAAGGCAGAGAAGTCCGTCAGAGGCCTTTTACTGAGGAATATCGCTGACTCAATGAAATAGAAGTCGAGGTAGTTCCCCCATCTTCGCCGGGAGGTATTTGAAGGCAACTTTGAGATCGGAGCGAACTCAAGGAAAAGGAGCATCCAAAGCTGTAACAATGGGATCAGTCGGATGGGTCTATTCTCAGAGGATCGACTATCATCCTCTCGTCATAGAGGTTGGTTTCCAGCCTATCGGATGGGAAGGCTCACGTTGGGCGCATGGTCGATGAATCCTATATCCTATAAGAGGTACGAGAGTCGAGACGTCGAAGAGCGAACCATAAAGCGAAACGTTTGAACGCAGGAGGACGGATTTAGGGAAAATGGGTTGACGTTGATCAAACTGTGGGAGTCGAACGGACTCAATAGCAGTGACAACCAATCACATCTGCGTACCTGTGACGTTGGCCTTCCCCACACTTTGCACACACTTGGTTTCCTCGGGACTTCCCTTGATCTCCCTTCGACCTCAAGAGGAAACCACTCTACTTCTCCACTCCGATTGCAATCTATGGCTAGCGTAGCTGGTCCTTTCTGTCGCCTTCTTCTCCGCAAAGGTGAGAAAGCAGTCAGTGTCACTTGACAGGTCTCAAGCGAGCCAGGCTGCTATTGAGCCTTGTACCCCGTGGGCTATTCTAGAGGCCTGGCTTCGAATGAGAAACGAGAGACGAGAAAATAGGTTGGAGGGTTGAGAGACCAAGCATAAAACGAGACCGGGACTCAAGACTGAGCTCAGAACTACAGATCCAGATTCCAGAGTATATGAGAGCCTCAAAGGTCCGAACTGCAAGCAAACAAATCCGCTTTAGGGCAGGGAGTGAGAGTAAGTATAGAACACCACTCGGTACGTCTTCCGCTCAATCTGACGTTATTGTGATGTAAAGGGGGGTGTTGCAATGCGAGTTGGTCGCCTCCGGCTGACCAGTGGGCTATATCTTCTCTAGATCTCGGAGAGTGGTGGTGATGGTGATTGCAGTGATGGTGTGTGGGTGGTGGTGCGTCCCTTGCGAAACGGTGCAGAAGCAATAGAAGCGGGGTCAATCGAACTCGTGTCGATGTCGGTCGGTCGGTCGGTCGCAGTCGAAGTCAAAGCAGAGAGTCGAACTCGTGTCGATGGCGGGCAGTCAGTATCGGATAGTCGAAGTCGGTCAGTCGGTCAATCGGTCAGTCAGAAAGTCGAAGTCGAAGTCGGCGGCGAAGTCGAAGGCAAATAGTTGCGAAGTCGAAGGAAACGGCGAAGAAAATGCTAGAAATGAGAGTGAAATAGAAAGAAGGGCCTCGGAAAATGGAAAGGTGGGGAAATCAGTCTCGTAAATTCATGTGGTTTGTAGAGAAAACATGAGGTATTTATACTAGAGGAGTTCGTATGCAGGTAGCAGTTTGAGCAGTGGAAAGAGGGTGGAGGTATGAACATAGAACAGAAAAAAAGAGAAGGTAAAGTGAGAATCCTGTCAAGAATGACACGGTTTTCTCAGGAAAGGAGTGTTGGAGTGATTTGCAAGTTGGGTGAGAAAGCGTAGCGAGAGGATGGTTTGTAGAACCTGTATGTAAAACGCGAAGATGGAGAAGAGAGAACTAAAGAGGGTGGGCGTGTTGGAAGTGTGGAAGTAGAAAGGGAAAACTCGAAATGGAAAGGAACGACATGTGATCTGGGGGAAAGGGGGAAAGGGGGAAAGAAGGAGGTTTCGAGTACAAACTGAGGGGAACCCTCACATTATCATCCTCGAGTCGTATGGGGTCCCCAGTATCAATGTCGCCTCTATTCTATGAGAACAAGACTCTTGATTCTTATTCCTGGAGTCAAGGAACACAAAGGTCGCGGCGCCGAACCGTCATCGCTGGCTGGCATTGTGCGTACTGAAGCATATGATGCAAACCCAGCAAAGTGACAAGGGAGACGCAAATTCGGGCTTGCATTTCGAGGATTGATCGGCGACTCCGAACTCGAGAGCGAGAACCGCAACTGAGAACCAGAGCTGAGCCTTGTATACTACTACAAATATGAGAAATTCGAAGGTTGACCTTGAATTTTGAAACACGAGCGAGCTGAAACCATACAGGATGCGATGATTGATGGTTTTCGCGACAGAATGGGAGCGAAAATAAAGGCGAGCAGGAGCGTTGGCTTTACCGTTGCATTTGTAAGATAACTTCCACGACGACCGTAGACGGCTAGCACGGTTGTCAAGCAGAGAGCCATTATTCGCGTTATTCTCGACGAAAAAAAATAAGCCTGGGAGGGAGACTGCATTTGATGTTGAAGGGAAAGGGGAAGTGCCATCTAGAGTAGCGAGGAGGGATCAGGCGAGGTCAATGGGAATAAGCAACCCAGACTTCTCAATCGGCGTCGTTTTTGAAAAGAAAAAATGAAGCTGCAAGCAAGACTTGGATTTCGCTTTAGATTTCGTTGATTAGATCTCTTGAGGCTTTCGCTCGAGGAGAGAGGAGGATTGACCCAAGGGAATAACAACGAGACCGTAGACCGTGGGACAGGGGACGAGCGAGAGCCTACAGGGAAAGGGAAGCTGAGAGCATTAAAGGTTGAACGTTGAGACATGAGCTCATTCCGGAAAGAATTCGTGCGATGATTCCTGTATGGAGCAAGGGACTTGCAGCGAGAATAAAGGAAGACGGATTCAGCACGAGTGCATCCAAGCTATGGATGGGGACAACAATTGATGTCATGGGGCATCTACGGAGAAGGGATCAATCAAGATCAACGTACTTACTTCGAAGTAAGGATAAGCGAAACCACGGACATGCCGTAATGTGAAACTTTGAACTCTAAAACGTTCCTCGTCATCCTTCACACCATAGTGGGATGGACTTCGACCCCAGAAAAGGCCGTTTGGTCCGTCATATTGCAGTCTGTGGTGCGCTCTGGTGACTCATACGTTGGTAAGTCAATTCGAGTAAGTTGAAGACGTACCATCTAAGATTTGTCCAGACGAAGGCAAGAACGGGATGGGTAATAGTGAGAGGACAACGCGTCGACCGTCTATTGAATCGATCTTGTTGGATTATTCTGCACCATACGCAGGATATATGCGTCCGTTCAGGAAGGTGATATGAGAACGTCAGGAAGAAGGATGGATACGCGAGAGAGGAAAGTCCGGTACGACTCTGCCATCTATCGAAAGCAACGAATCCGCGGAGGGAACAGCGAAAGGGTGTGAAAGAGGGGTACCGTCACCAGAATCCGAAAGAGCAGTAGAGTAGAGGCGTCGGGTAATCACTGAGATATGAGATCTGAGAAGGTAGAGTCGGTACAAGCGAAAGTGGTGCTTGTACTCTATGCAT
Organism: Pleurotus djamor; assembly: GCA_029747585.1. NCBI lineage: Eukaryota > Fungi > Basidiomycota > Agaricomycetes > Agaricales > Pleurotaceae > Pleurotus > Pleurotus djamor. The sequence goes on from JAPEVF010000813.1 coordinate 6,584, forward strand.
CGACGGATGACAGCAGATTGGATCTAGTGGAGGGCATTCTCGGCAATCGCAACCGTCGAATGGGATGGTTCATCGGTGGAGGAAAGGACATGAGGAGGTCAAAGAGCATAGGAGGGATGGATAGACAGATTCAGTTGGAGGATGGGGAAGGAGGAACGGAGGCATAGAGTAGAGGACCAAAGTAGAGCGCAGAGACGTACTCTATGACTAGGGTCCAGCGCCAGCGGTCGAACACATCTGCGTTCTACGAAGACGCGGAAAGATGAAGATGCTCCATGGAAGGTCGACCGACTAGTCTGGGAGTCGTCACAGGTAGCCCAAGCTGTCGTTATTCCAGATACCGATAGCAAAGAGGCGAAATTCAGAGATGGGGGAAAGTGTCGGCGTCGGCGATGGCGATGAAGAGGAGGTCGAGGTCGTTGGTGGGAAGAAGAGAAAAGGATTAGAGCGGGACCCGGGCTCGTCTGCCCGAAACCACCTCACAGCTGTGACGTCTTCGTCCCCACTGTTCGTCCTCGGACTTTCCACTCTCCACGGCATCTCGTCTCTCTGCGGTTCCATGGCAAAGTCAAAACTGTTTCAAGCTCTCTTCTTCCCAAGTTCTCTAACCTCTGTCCCTCCGCTAGCATGTCATCCCCCTAGTACGCCACTCTGGCCGTATTCCTCTCGTCCGTGGTTCTATCACCATGCACTCTCTTCGATCATTGACACCACACTGGCCATGAATCCTACCTCTCGCCTCTCCTGGACGAAGCCATATCCCTCCGATTCCCAATTCCCACTACTCTCTTCTCGCTCTTCGAGTTTGTCATCCAGCCACGGGAATGCTGTCTTAGGCTTCAGCTTCATGGCTTCGACATCCCCCTCGCAGCTGTGTATTGCATATGCAACCTGTTACTCTATCCCTTCCTTGCTCCTGTCATTGTCGTCCTCTTCGACAGGTCAAATAGCATTCACCGAGAGCACCCTCCTCATCTATCGTAACTAGCGCATAGATGGTGCGTATATGCACTAACCGTCGTATCTGGGTATGCAGCGTCGTACGTACTGGGTCTTAGGCGATTGCAACTGTCTATGGAATGAGGTACGGATGATATATGCAGTGAGTTGTCCGGAAGATAGAGATAATGGTAGGCACGTAGAGTTTGCACGTCTCGAGGAAGTAGTAGTCCAGTCCATACGTGGTGTAAAGAACGGGTCCGTAATGGGAAGCGTCCATGGAATGTAATGATATAGGTAGAATTGGAGATAATCGTGTCCGAGCGTTTGTAACAGGCCGAAGTACAAAGATACAGATCAAGTTCACGGCTAGCAAACACACGATCGTATCAAAGAATGACGCGTCTAGCAACGTTATACGTAGGAACGTAACTGGTAGGGCGATGGAAGACCAAACGAGCATGTAAGGAACGCGAAGAGGGCATCAAAGAATGAAAGCTGTTGGGCCAAACGTACGGACCCAACCACGTCAAGACGAGCGTGATCCCCCATAGGTCGAGCATGACGGGTACTGCATGGGATCGTGACCAACCCAAGTCGCATAGACATCGGCGTAGTTTACTTCAAGGGAAATGCAACTGTCAGCTTTGAGACCGAACCCCAATGGGTGAGCGAGTACAACTTCATCACGAGCCGAGTACAGCGAGACGGCGGTAACCCAGACGCAACTGAAGCCAGGTAGCATATGTTGTTCGTGATGTGAGGATGAGGTCGATGTTGAGAAGTGACAGGGGGGATGGGAATCCGATAGCCCCAGCGCTGCTTCTGAGGGCCGCACAGTCTTCGTCATCTATCCTAACCCCGCTCGAACCCATACCCACATCCACATCCATACCATCCTCCTGCCAGTAGAAGTTCCTATCCACAGACAAACAACGACTGAATCCTGGGACACACAGGCATAGCCATGCCTCGTAGTACAGCTCGAGGTGTGAGAAGTCGCCTCCGATATCAAATCGAGCGAGCAAGATGAGCTATCGGTGCTCGAGATTGATGTGAGCAATGATATGGGTAAACCTTGCTCTGATTTTGTAGCGTCAGTGTTGACACTGAGAATCCGAGAGGATGGACGGAACGTTTGAGAGGTAGTCGTTGCGGACCAAGGACAATGTGGGCGTCGATTTTGGGTGGTTGATCGCTGGTGACAGCCTAATGACGAGCTCGCAGTACGATAATAGAGAATACTTGAGTACTGTTTGGTAGGCGATGGTTGAACGATCATAGGTAGGTAACTCGCCGATAGGGAACCATCCACAGAGTGGCCGGTATGCACGAGGTCAAGAATCCAAAGGAAGGGCTTGCCATGTCGATGCTGCGAGGAAGAGGGGGCGACGGATACTCTCGTACGTAGGTATCCATGGTTGCTCTTAAACGCGACTTCGATGGCTTTCTTCTTCATCCCGCCCATCTCTCCTCCCAGACCCTCTCCGACCTGGTATCCCCCTTCGCTGCCGAACAAGGTTGGACGAGCGCCAACATCGAGAGAGCGAACCGTGATCGCACATAGAGGGTCTACGGGGTAGGGGATCCAGCGCCGACGTTGGCGCTGATGAGCTTGGAACAGCAGGGTCCGGTGCTGTGGATGGAGGGGGAGGATGGGNAAGAAGGTGGGAAGGATGACGTTCCCATCTTCGTACGCCATCAGCTTTGAGATACGGAGATGAGTTGTGGTAGTTCTGAGATGTGCTTGTCGAAAGACAGGCGAAGGACGCGCGTCGTTAAACGCCCATCTTGGGGAGGACAAGCAACGAAGAGATCGATGGAGGTTGATGGTGACGGCAAGGGTGGAGGTGGAGGGAACGTCCATATCTCTTGAGTTGTTCAGGTGTGTCGTCGCTGTATCGTCTTTCTTCACGGCTATGATAGTGAATCCATGGGGAAAGAGAAGAGGTTCGTGGCGGTGGAGCTGGGCAGGTTCCGGTTGTTGATTTTGCGCGATGATAGCACCGTGGTGTTAGAACGCGAAAGCTTCTTCGTCATGACCAGACTCGACATTCCATCCCATTCTGCGTCTCATCTCCGACTTGGACTGGAAGCTCCCCATAGACCGGCCCAAGAACGTGCCATCCCCCAATCCAACACGCCTATAAGATGCTCATCTCGAAGCCACTCTTCTGAACAGCATCGATGCGTGAGCTGTAACGGAGAGCTGGCCTAGAGGATCTAGAAAAGGCGGTCGTCTGTCAGCCAGAGATTGAGAAGGGAGTAGAGATGATCACGCACCATGGATTGGACGGAGAAAATTCATGTACATGGATCCCGTCTACAACCCCTCCGCCCTCCCGCAGCTAAACGAGGTCGGTCGAGGACCATACGGAGGCCCCCGTGGATGGCAGCAAGTTGAATCGCAGCATGGGAGATCAACGTTCAACATCGAGGGTGGTAGCAGGTTTCTCTGATGATCATCTTGAGCACCGTAGCGAGCGAGAGGAGCATGCCTTCGTGTATTGTAAGACTTGACGGCCGTTCGAGTGGGGAGAAGAGATAGGACGCGAGCATCAGGTGCTGCGGAAGGCCCTGGTACGCGTGTCGCTTGACTGTCATGACGGATGCAGCCAGCGTCTGCGCAGAGGGCGTCTGCGAGGGATGATGCGGGCTACTGAGCTGGGAGAACGAAGGCTGAGGGTGGCCGAGTTGCTGCTAGCTGATGGGTACGTCGACGAGGACTTGTTCCCCCAAGGAGACAGAGAGAAAGGCGGATGTTCGAAAACGTGGGGGAGAGCAGCGATCTTCGCGTTGATAGCAGCGACGTGTTCCTATCTTCAAGTTTCTTCCACGAGGAGTTCCCTCCGTCTCAGGCTGTCCTCTACTCGACATCTCCGCAAACTCAAACCACCCGAAAAAACCTGACCTAAACCATCCGACTTCCAAACACCTTATCCGACACAAAGGAGACCACTGTGGGCTGATCAGAGGGTTCCTTCGACGAGCTTAGGTCGGTAAAACTGCCAATATGGGGTCCCGAAGACAGATGAAACGATACCTAAGAGAAGGAAAGAGAAAAAATGCGAGTTTGTCAGCCAGGAAAACGAAAGAAAAAACGTAGGAAAATTCACGCACCATGAAATGGGTATGACTATTGACAGGTTCGAAGAGCCAGATGATTGTCTCTGAGAATGCGAGATACGGATACGACAACCACAGAAAAGAGATTTCGAAGGGGTGGCACGGGGGTAAAGGTGCGGAGGAAAGCTGTACTCTATTTGGTGGTGCTTGGCTACAGCCTCTACCGAAATAGCCGACCTCTCTTTTCTCTTGTCTACTTGTCTACTTTTACTCGTTTTCACTTTTATCTCAAAGCCGTACTTGGCTTCTTTCCTTTCTACGAAGGATAGTTCTAAGTTCGAAAAATCAGGCATGCCGTCTGACTCTCTTGCTCGATTTTAAAGCCACATTTTCGTGTGACACGGCACCCTACCTCGAGCTCGAAATTCAAACCAAAACGCCTTGAGTTCTTACACATCGTCGTCCTTGATATCTCGTTCCCACAAATGATGTCATTACTACGGACTAGTGGTCGGATTCGGAGCCTACGGTACCACGGTCCCAGCCGCTGAGTCTGGCAGTTCTATTTTCACCGCGCAAGGCCCGAAGGAAAACAGTCTCCGTCGTTGACAATCCGTTCTCTATCTATTGGGCTTGAATGTTGCTCTCTCTCAGCTTCTCATGTACTTGGATCATCATTGATACCAGCCCAGCTCCCCAAATTGAACACGATCTCTCTCCCCATCCCTGACGGGAACCTTGAAGGGAATGGTCGCCTCCTGGCCGTCCAATCAGCTTTATGACAGCTTCCATTCCACCTGTGTGTACTTTTCTCGAGTCTCGAAACCCTCTAACTCACAGTTCATGACATGAAGGGAACAGATAGCGATCTCTGAGACCAGACTGCTGCCTCATGGTTTCCATGTTGTCCCAACTCGATAGCCTGATTTTCCGTGAGATCCTTTATGCTGAGCGGTATTTGCTATACGCAAATGACATCTCTGCAGTGTCATTCAATGTTTTACTGAACGCTGACCTCCTCTTCTACTCAGTGGCCGTCGTACACCAGAGCTCCTTTGGAATGTCTTCTCGACCAGCACAGACAAAACACGGAGTAGGCGGTGTTGAAGCGGTGCGTTCACGATGCGAAATGTTATATTCTCTCTCTTCCACTCCCCCAGCTGATACCTTCCCGCCCCTTGGACATCCGAATCAACAGCCGTTCTATGACATCTGGATCAGAAGGTCAAATTTGACGCCCATCTCCACCATCATCAACTTCGAAGATACCACCCTTGTATTCCTGATTTCCTAGAGCGTACTTTAGGCTTGGCGTTACAGAGATAGAGGACGCGAGTGGCTCTTTGTACTTCTTGGTCTCGATATGATACTTGAACTGTGAGTCCCATCCTTTCGTTGACTGTCTAGAAATCGTGAAGAGTGAATCCATACTTGCCTCTCTCATCACCGCAGTCCTCGTGTGATCGTCTCAATCATTGTGGTGTTGTCGTTCCCATGAGCCGCTTCTTCGGCATCTTCATCAATCCCACCTACACCTGAATGCAAGGGCACGAGGGAACCACGCACACTCTCTATCTCACGGAAACATTGAGGTCCATCAGCATCGCCTATCTCAAAGTGCGTGTTTTACATGAGGCCTAGTCAGCCACCGTGAAAAACGCCTGATTGCTCACCACTGGAGAACTGTATATGTAGATTTCGACTTGGACCACTACTTCTTCTCAGTGCGACTACCTTTGCCCTCATGCCTCCGAGTCCGAGACCCTCGACGCCCAACCTGCGTGGGCCAGAAGATGACAATCCACCCACCAAATCTGTCCCTGTGGATGAGCAAAAGCGACTTCGGGACGCCCTCTTCAAGCCTTCTGGCACTGGATGCACGCACCTGACTTTCAAGAAAGGATGCAGAAACCTGATCATCAACATCGACGGCACATCGAATCAGTTCAGTGAATATGTACGTTCTCTTCATCCTCGCTCTTTCCTCCCGGCGTTTCTCATTATTCCTTCCGTCACTCAGAGTACAAACATCGTCGAGATGTTCAGTCGGATCATCAAAGACTTCGATGAGGGAGAAGAGATCGAGCAACTTGTCTTCTATAACAGCGGTATTGGGACATACGCTCGTCCCTCGTTTCGATCCTTGCACTACCTCAAGCAGGTAATCATCAACCATATCGACACCGCAATCGCTTGGTCTGTCCCCCAACCTTCGCAGTTACCATATTCGTCTGACTTTCCCCTTTCTAGGAATTTTGAACGCATTATTCACGCAGCCTACAAGTGGCTTTCGGAGAATTATAGACGCGGTGATCGGATTTTCTTATTCGGTAAGCACGGCAATTGTGGGATACATAGGGAGCTGCAGCTGATGCGTACGTTCGCCTAGGGTTTTCGCGGGGAGCCTACCAAGTTCGCGTGATTGCTGGCATGATAGAGCGGGTGAGTCAAGTCTCTTCCATCTCAATCATCAATGATGCGATTTCTACGGCAGGTTGGACTGCTTCACAAAGGCAACGAGAACCAAATCGCGTTGTTCGTATACCCTATATCATCACCCCTTGACTATCCCACTCACATGGCCATCGTTCACAGCGCGTATGAGCTTTACACATCCCTTGTCAGGCACTCAAAGCGAGAGACGCCAAAGATGTCTAGTGCTACTCAAGGACACGCAGGGCCTGCGAAATCGAGAGAAGATCAGCTTTGTGAGCAGTTCAAGAACTCCCTTTGTCATAAGAATGTGAAGGTTCACTTTGTCGGGGTCTGGTTCGTCCTCGGTCTCTGTTCTTTCTCACACCTCTGTCTTACCCGTGCACGTAGGGACACCGTTTCGTCGATTGGAGTATTTCGCGGCAAGTCTCTCCCCGAGACTGTGTCCGGAATGAGCCATGTCTGTCACTTCCGCCACGCATTGGCGCTAGACGAGCGAAGAGCAAAATTTCAGCCAGAATACGTTAATGGAGGTCTTGGTCCACAGCCAGGACAACCGGGAGATGTGAAAGAGGTCTGGTTCGCAGGAACACACTCAGATATGTATGTGGGCTCTTTGGCTACTCTCTCATCACCGCTTCCAAGCTCACTCATTGATTTATAGTGGCGGTGGAAATGTTGAAAACAGATCCCTGAATAATTTTGGTCCGTCCCTTCGTTGGATGACTCACGAAGCGATGGCTTGCGGCCTCAAAATGTCACCGTACAAAGGGGAATGGAAGGCTGTGACTCCGAACGAGTCTCTGACGGTGTTTTGGAGAATCTTGGAATATCTTCCATTCGGCGCTCTCTCATACAAAGATGAGAACAGTTTGACGTGGCGGTATGCACAGGTTTTGTACACCTTTCCGATGTTGTTACTCAACTTGATTTGAAGGCCACATTTTGGGAAACCTCGAAAAATCAAGCCCGGCCAGCGCATCCATCAGTCTGTCTTCAGTAACTCAAATGAAGACAAAATGCAAACACGACTAGGTGGATCCGATAACGTGAAGAATAATCGGAATGACTCAACGGTACGTGCCCATACATTTCTGCTCAAGGTATTCGAGTAACTCCGTCCAACAGTTCTCTATGTCGCATGTTATCGCCTTGAATGGTGCCACACCCCCCGAGAAAGCAAGGCTTAAAGGCCCTAAAAGCGAGGCATTCTATCGCCCGAAGGCTATTATGGACATGTCTGGTGGATCCTTGAACTGGACGCAGCTATTTTCAAACCCCAAAGACTCCACGGTTACTCACTGGATCGAGCCTGATCCATTTGAGAATGCATTGCATGTCCTCACCTCTTTACTGGATACATGTGATGCCCCGGACTTCGGCACTGCCCATGTGTCGTTATCTGCAAACAAACTCACTGCTGATATGCAGGCCCTTGAGTCATTTCTGGACAATGGTGCGTTCATCTCTGCTGTTCTTGTTTCTTCTCTTTTAGTCTCACTTTATCGTCAGAGTCGCGTCTTGTTTCACTCTTGGAAGTCCGTAGCCCAGGGTTCACTCTACTCAAGGTGGTGGCCGCCCTTGCGGGCCATCCGACTGTGGAGATCCCACAGAAATCCAAGGAGACATTAATACGGCTCCTCTCTCGCATATTGCAAGATTCGGAAGCACCTCCTGTAGCCAAATCACCACACCCGCCTGTTTCTCAAGTCTACCAGTGGGGCTCGAAAATTCGCCAATACCGCGATGAATTCATAAAAGTTCTCCAACCATTTGGTGAGTTGCAGCATCTCTGGAATGAGCATCCAATGATGATCTTCGTGTAGCGTGCCTTGGGAATATGCGAGCTGATTGCTACATATCTGGCTTCGCTTTCGCGTTGGTTGATCCTCTGCAAATTGTATTTACCGACAGCCCTGATGCGACAACGTCCGTTCTGATTTGGGACGGATCCACTCGACCTCCCAAAGATGTCGCAAGAGATGTCCCAGGGGGATGCTTAACAGTGTCCCGAGATGGCTCGCACATTGCCATTGGAGATAGGAAGGATGTCAGGATCATCGACACCACCGCGCAGCCGCCCTCAACCACTGAATTCACTGACGACGAAGATCCCAACAACAGTGGCAATATCTGGTCTCTATGCTTCTCCACCAATAACCACACCCTAGCAACAGGGCATGAGAACGGCTGGATCAAGCTGTGGCGATGGGAGGGAGATCAATGGAAGGTGGTCAAGAGGTTCGAAGGCGGGGGCAGAGGGATCTACCCCCTTGCTTTCTCGAGGGATGGCTCTCGATTGGTGTTCAAGATCTATGTGGGACCCATCAAAGTCTGGAATTTGGCGGACGACGCAGTGCTTAGGTTGGAATATTCTGGAGACTCGCAGTCACTTGCGTGGAGTCCTTCCGGAGATCAGATCGTTTCTGGCACCGACAATGGCGGGGTGAAGATCTGGAGCGCTGATCGGGGGAAGATCATGCACATGTTCAAAGCCCATGATCGTCTAATCCGGTGTCTGGCATTCCGGGATGATGGACAGGTGCTTGCAACGGGGGGCGAAGACCGCAGGGTACGGATTTGGAAATGTGATAACTGGGAGAAGATCTTGGAGTTTGATATTGGTGAGTGGGTTGAGTCACTTGCTTTCTCGCCGGATGGGAAGCGGCTCGTATCTGGAGGCAGCAAAGGTGCAGTCCATCTTTGGGATGTAGACATGGGAGACGAGGAGCCTGTAGATTGATTTGTACTCTATTTATCACCTTGTATGCGGCCTGTTTTTTCTAAAACTTTGGATGAGGTTGAGATGCAGCCTCATGTCCAACTGTGATTGACAACGGAGACGACGACAGCACCAACACGGGTCATTGAGTTCCTCAATGCTAAGGAGGAGGCACAAAAGTCCAGTTCGCGCATTGAAGCCATATTTGTCAGGCTCAAAGGTCATTCAGACGAGATCGTAGTTTGCATGCACTGATGTGTAGCTGTGGAGAAACTAGGATGTACATGGGAGACATATAGCGCCGTATACAAACATGATGGATGGAGTAGTACGAGCATGGTGCAACTAAGTACGGGGGGCGGCACCGTTGASGTTACGCSTCTCGCGCCGTGGRCGGTCCTGTGATGCGAGGACAGGGTTGACGATCGTGATAGGGATGTCGGCGAAGTTGAGCGCGACGAGGAGGTCCTACAATCACCATACACCTCAATATATATATGCGCAAAGTAATGTTGGGAAACGCACCTTGGTGTCACTATCCACCTCCAATCCACCAACACTCGCGCTGACGTCCAACGCCGACACTTCGGGAACGTAGTTGTCCTTGCGTTCACGCTCCTCCTCTTGGACCTTTTCGTGAGATGGGTGGAAGCCGGCGATTTTGTTGCGGAGGCGCTTACTCTGGGAGAAGACGACGGCCTCGGTACCAAGGGATCAGTAGGTCAAGATTGACAGGGAACAATGGGAGAGGGGATGAGGTTGTAGAAGAGGAGTGGGAGGAAGAGGTACGTCTTATGAGTCTTTCTGTACTCGACATCTTCACAATGCGAACCCTGCCTGCACATTGGCTCTGAACCCTACAGCTGCTGCGATAGCAATCGAACGCCAGTCCGGAGCGTAGAAGTCCTCCGGTGAGCTATAGTCCTGAGCTATGTGAGGATCGCTTGGCGACTATTCGTGGAGGGGGATGGATTCTGAGAGGGAACTAGCGTNAAAAAAAGGTGAGTGGGAGGCAGACGTCGAACCGGCGACACATGCACCAATATTCCAAAGGAAGCCGGTGAATGAGTACTTCAGTCGCAGCTGTAAGCTACGCCAATGTAGCTTTAGTTATTCCATGGATGGTATCCGTCGAAGGAGACGTTTTCTGCAACCAAAAAAAGTAAAAAANAGCCGATTTCAGTCAACAGCGGTGTTGGAGGGGAAGCTCCTGCACAAGGACACCATATCGAGATCTTCTCAGTCTTCTATTCTTCGTGATATAAAGGAAAGGGAGCCTGAGGTGAGGAAATAGAGCAGTACAACTCCCAGTGGACATGGTCGTACGGTGAGAAGAGGCGTGTGACCATGCTTGGCTACAGCCTTCTGCGGTTCCAGCCGGACCGTCACGGACCGCCATTCAGCTCCCTTTCTCGTCCCTTTTTGGTCCCTTTCCCCCGTACCCATTTTCCAAATAAATTTCTGTTCTTCTCTGACGTTCATTTCCACCCTCAAAGACACGATGTCAAAGTTCTTACCGAAATCCAAGTAAGTCTAACCGTCGAATCCAGCACTGCTGATCCAGTTGTCTCTTGTTTCTTCTCAACTCGTGGGTGGTAGGTATTCATCAAGCATTGTTGATATCCCAGTACACTTGCACGTGTAGGCAGAGGGAATACTACAGCTACGTCGTATCTTTGCCCAGGGCTTACTGGCCGCTTACTGGCCCTAGGCTTGAAGCGAGAGGCTTGAGCTGTCGCTCCAGGATTCGGAATTGTGTTTGAGAAACATACTTTAAAGTTTTCACTGCGCAAGATGATCCATAAACTGCATCTTCACCCTCCACATCCGCCAAGAAAACATCAGGGTCGCGGCACGAAGCTGAGCCACCATCGCTGGCTGCAATCGTCCATGCGAAACCATGCTCTATGATGCGAAGTGATAAGGAAGACTCAAATTGAGGATTGTATTTCGTGTCGGATTAGACCCTGTCGCGAGACAAAGCAGAAAAGTGAGAGGTAATTTGACCCAAGTGAAGAAGTACGAAACAAGACCGGCGACTCGAGAACGAGAACCGAAGCTGAGGATGAGAACTGGGTACTGAGAATTTGGGACTATGGATATAGGAAGCTTGAAGCTTGCGATCTAGCTCAAACGGACTCGATGACATCGATCATGGGTTGAAATGCTAGCAAAAACGAAAAGGGAGGGTTCCCGCAGAACCGTTAGGTATACCGTTGCATTTATAATACAAATTCCATGACGATCGAAGACAGCTAGCACCATTGTCAAGCAAAGAGCCGTTATTCGCGTTATTCGCGGAGGGGAAAAACGAACCTGAGACGGAGATTTGATGTCATGGGGAAAAGCAAGAGGCATCGAGCGAGGACGGACCAGTCGAGATCAATGAAGTTAGAATCAGCGAACCAGTCCGTACTTCCAATGGTGCGTCGTGTTCAAAAAGAACAGAAAAGACGCAGGCAAGGCTCAAATTTATGTTTGTATGTCGTGAATTAGATCTCTTGAGGCTTTCGCGCAGGAGACAGTAGAAAGAGGAGAGTTGACCCAAGAGAATAACGCCACCGTAGACAGTAGAACCGCGGACAAGCCAGAGCCTGGAGTACTGGGGAAAAGGATGAAAGGTTGACGTGAGATCATTCCGGAAAGAATTCGTGCGATGATCCCAGTCTGGAGCAAGGGACTTGCAGCGAGAACAAAGAAGGACAGACTCAGCACGACCGTAGCTACGCCGTGGATGGGGACTGCAGTTGACATCACGGGGGCGGACGAGGGATCAATCGAGATCAACGTACTTCGAAGTAAGAATAAGCGAAACCACGGATATGCCGTAACGTGAAAGCCTGAACTCTAAGTTGCTCTTCGACTTCCTTCAGACCGTAGTGGGTGCACTTTGACTCCAGAAACGGCCATTTGGACCGTCATATTGCAGTCCGTGGTGTGCTATGTTGAGTCATACATCGGTAGGCCAATTCGAGTAAGTTTAAAGCGTACCGTCGAAGATTTGCCGAGACGAAGCCGAGAAATGACTGGATAAAAGCGAGAAGACAACTCGTAGATTGTGCATTCGGTCTTGTTGGAGTATTCTCTACCATGAGTAGGGTATATGCGCCCGTTTGTCTCGGCGATGTGAGCGAGAACAATGATGGAGATGCGAAAGAGGGCATTAGATCTGAGTGTCACTCTGCTGTCCACGAAGGTACCGAGTGCGAGGAGTAAGTCATCTGATAAGAATCGAAAAGAGCGAGGCGTCGAGTAAGTGACTGAGAAGAGAAGGTAGGGTAAAGGCGGACGAAAGTGGTGACTGTATGCGTCGCCGAATAGCACCGAAAGATGGTGTTGAGAGAAACCAAAACTGTCGAATGGGGCGGTTCATGAATGGAGGAAAGGACATGGATTGGGTGGAAGAGCATGGGAGGGATGGGCAGCCAGATTCAGTTGGAGGCGACTTGATGGCTTGGTTGACGAACGGGGACGAGAGAGAGGGCTAAAACGGAGAGTCTAGTGGTCGGACATCTGCGTGCTGTTGGTATCGGAAGGATGAGGATGTTGAATGCAAAATGGACCGACCAGTCTGTCCAAGTTGACGTTACTCTAGGTATCGATAACAAAGAGTGTCGGCGTCGGCAATGGCGATGAGGAAGGAAGAAGAGAAAAAGCATGAGAGCGGGACACGGGCTCAACTTCCCGAAACTACCCCACAACCATGACGTCTTCTTCCCCGCACTCTTCGTCCTCGGACTTTCCACTCTCCACGGTATCTCTTCCCTCTGCGGTTCCTCGGCAAAGTCGAACCCGATTGAGAGTATCTCATCTCCTTGCTTTTAGTCTCCACACCATTCCCCTTCACCACTCTGAACGTGGTCTCTGCTTGCGAGGTTCCGCGTAGTCCATCACCAGCGCAGCACTTGCCCATGAATCCTACCTCTCGCCTCTTAGGCTGGTAACCAACCTGCCTATGAGGAAATCTTTTCGACGCTTGGGCGGAGATTTGCCGATAGGCAGGCTGGGGAATTCGGTTAAGCGCCCTCTATGGGGCGCGACGAGATGCTCGCGTGGCTTTGATCGAGTCGGATAAGTAGTTAACTTCGCTGATGTAACGAATGCTAAGGGGGTTAGCTGGAAAGGAGCGAAAGGGGTTTAGCTCCCAGATACAGAAAGTTCAATGTCATTTCCTTTCCTTTCCCCTAAGCATATGAGAGAAGTAGCCAAGAACTCCAGAAGAATCAGAAGAATCAATTGATAGGACTTCTGAGACCATCCAAGTCTTTTTCCTAGAGAATGGTAACATGGTTCCAATTCTAATT
>JAPEVF010000814.1:0-20035 GCA_029747585.1 Pleurotus djamor
AGACACACAAGCCCCCACTGTTACACCCACCCAGGCCAACCCTCCCCCAACGCCACCCGCGCCAATCACGGCAAACATAGAAACTACACCAATGCCGCAGGGATCCCCACGCGTACAAGGGATTTCATCGGAGGACATCAAGAAAAACCTCGACACGCAAATGGCGCAGAGGTGGGAACGACAGGAGGGGACGAAGATCTTTATCTTCCCCTGGGAACCCGGCTACAACCTCGAAACCAACATGCGCCTCCATACCGAACTGATCAAAGCGGTACGCGGAGCCATCGGACGAGGGCCAGCTGCCCCTCCCATCGCCCTTGGCCACCCCGCAAATGCCGAACCAGTCGGACACTACAACCGAACCTCCCCGCCGTATTTCTGGATGGTCGGAGGCATCTCGCAAACGCGAGGCAGACCACCTAACCCAACAACAAGTCTGGTCTACAGAATCCGCCACCTTCTTCGCCTTCCCCCCACGCCCCGCCCCCTCTCGCTACGCTGCCACTATAGGTGGACTGCACTACGACGACCAAGAGAACGATATTCAAGACATCACAACAGCGCTGCGCAACACCATTCTCAGCTCCACCACCATCCACGAATTCGTCAGAGCAAACCACCAGGCCGTCCCCGACTACGTAAACGAGTCCCTCGCTGTTAGCGCGCTTGCCCAAACACTCGGAGTCACCTCCTGGTCACATAATGGGATGAAAGTGTGGAACATATATATCGACTCCCCCTCAAACGATGAGATCATAGCAAGACGGTGGAAGGACCTCATCGCTGGTCTCAGGTTCGTTACCACCTGGAATGGAGCTAGCCAAACCATCACCTTTAAGCGGTGCACCCAGTGCCTCTCCCTCGACCACACCACCATAGCCTGCCCTTTTCCCAATCTACCTGGCTGGATCACAACGTCATCCGCTGAAACGCAGAACGAGTCGACCTCTTCGCAACAAGGTGGAGGATATAGGGGACGCGGCCGTGGCCGTGGCCGTGGTCGCGGCCGCGGCAACTACTTTTAAGTAATGTGACGTAGCTAGAACTGCCTGACGCCTCCACTAGATAAAAATAGCTCTCACTTGTTGTACCCACCCAACCAATAATAAACCCCACCTCTTCACAACCAGTCACGCACAAGAGATTGAATAAAACCTCCAACCGAAGCAGACACAAGGTAAAAAATGAATAAGCGTGCAACTCCAAACTGATAAAGACAACACTACTCGTCGCACAACCAAGCTAAGCTACAACCACAAGAAGGATACCATCTGTGAAACAAGCCTCTCCTGTCAGGAATACAACGAAACAAGTGTAAAGGAAGCCAACACACCTATGGTCGTTCCCAGAAAACCAACGAGCAAAGGAGGCTCATCCACCAAGACAGAACAGAGGGAAACACCCAAACTGCCGGAACCACCAGATAGATTGGAGTTAGATCCTCCCCAGTGTAGGTTGCCTCGAAGACAACAAAGAAGGGACCAAAAGCCCCTTGGACATGGGTGAGATCGGCCAGACGAAACAAGCGACTGTTGACCTCCAGAAGCATGGCAGGCTGGATATAGGAAGTTGGTGGCATAATAACACGCCAGACACGACGTGGAAGGGGAAGACCGGACACAGAGGGGCCTGGCTCCGCACGACAGGAAGGATACACTCTGTCCCCCATAAAGACAAGAGGATGATCATGACGGCCGGAGTTAACTCCACGACAGACAGGGTCCTGAAACACCCCCAGTAAGAACCAAAACAACGATCTGAGTAAATGGAAAACGAACCAAACAAGCAGGAGTGGAAGAATCGACAGCCATAAGAACAAACGAAAGCGACGCTCAAAGAGGGACTGCCTGAGGGCAATTCCAAAGAATGACAGGCTGTATATATAGAACAAGACCTAGGGTCAGGCAGCAAAACAGGGCTATCCACCGGAACAAGGAAAAGCCGGCTGCATCAGAAATAATAAACAACACCCCCAGTCTAACGACAACCCTGGCCCAAATATACTGACCATCAGAATGGGACAGGAAAGCCAGGGAGCGGGGAACCATGAAAACGGCGGCCTATTGAGGCCTGGGCAAGCCGTGCTGAGAAGCTGAAGCCAAACCTCTCCGGACGCTGAACCGGCAGGAGTACAGAGAGACCTGGCATGCCCCCCCTGGTAGGTCTGCATTGCGGGCCATGGCTTGGGTAAAGCCACCTTGACCTACTCCTTGATGAAGGGCCAAGGGTGACAGGAAGTGGAGACTGCGAGCGGTTGGATGAAATACCAAGCAATGACTCAGTGCATGATGCACCAAGAACGGCAAATGCCACTACCCCCCCAAAAAAGAAGGGAAAGAATACCAGAGCATCCCTCAAAATAGCCACACTGAATATGAAAGGCAGAGGAAATACACCCATACATGCACCCACCAGCAAATGGTGGCAAATAAACCAGGTCATGAGGAATAAACGACTAGCCATATTGGCCATACAAGAAACACATCTAACCACCCAGGGAGAAACAAAGATAAGAGAAACCTTTGGAAAACGTCTCCATATTATAAACTCATCTCCGTCATCCAATGCAATTGGAGTGGCCTTTGTCCTTAACAAGGATGTAACAAAGACAGACAAAGTATCCTCCCATGAGATCATACCTGGGCGAGCACTACTCCTGACAACAACATGGCACAATGACAACCAATTGACTATACTAAATGTATATGCCCCCAATAACCCAACAGAGAACGCCTCCTTCTGGAAGGAAATCCATGAAAGACTACCCACAAAGCCAGACATACTGCTAGGAGACTTCAACATGGTTGAAAATAAATTAGACCGACTCCCAGCACACTCTGACCCTACACCATCAATAACAGCCCTAGCTAACCTCTGTGAC
Source organism: Pleurotus djamor (assembly GCA_029747585.1). Lineage (NCBI taxonomy): Eukaryota > Fungi > Basidiomycota > Agaricomycetes > Agaricales > Pleurotaceae > Pleurotus > Pleurotus djamor. Next base: position 2,882 of record JAPEVF010000814.1, read on the forward strand.
GCAATGGATTTTCATGATGGATGGCGAGTGATTAACCCAGATACTAAAAACTATACGTTCTACCAAAAGGGAACTGGCTCACAGTCAAGGATAGATCGAATATACACAACCCCTGACATTATGAAGTATGCAAGAGATTGGGGAATTGAAACCCAACCTCTAGAGACAGACCACAAACTGGCGTATGTATGTGTGGCAGCACCACATGCACCTGATATGGGCAGAGGCAGATGGACAATGCCACTACACCTGCTTAACAACACTAAGTTGATGACTGAGATTAAAGGGCTGGGACTTGAGCTCCAAACAACAATCAATCACAGGGAAGACAGCCTACAAATTCAGAGGGAATATAAACACTTCAAAGACAAAATACTGGCCTTAATAAGAAAAGAAGCTAAAGTGGCAATCCCAAAACTGGAAGCAGAAGTTAGAAGGCTAGAGAACACCCTACAGGAGCAACTAAACTCCAAACAGAGTGAAGAGAGAATAGTAGAGGAGGCTGCAATAATACAGAATAGAATAAATGAACTGGAAACGGCAAGGCATCTGAAAACATGATATGCCACAGCAGCAATGAATAGGCTGCAAGGTGAAACCATAAGCAAGTACTGGACTGGACTGAACAAGGCCAGAACTCCAAGAGACCAGATAATGGCTTTAGAAATCCCAATTCAGACTCAGGAACAAGAGGGACGGATACGATATGAGACAGACTCTAAGAAGATGGCAGAGATTGCCAGAAACTACCATGAACAACTACAATACCAAGGTGCATCTGAAAGAGTAGGCCAAGAAAGAGAGAATGAGATAAGAAATGCACATAAAGAGGTAACAGTTGAGCTAAGCCAAAGCGACAAAGATTATCTTGCCAATGGCATCTCAGCAAAAGAAGTTCAAGAGGCCATTAAAGAAGCCGAAAATGGAAAGGCTACAGGAATTGACGGAATTCCCTATGAGTTATGGAAAGCTCTAGATGAGATGTGCGTCAGAGATATAGCCATGGAGAAACCTGCCTTTAATATAGCCAAAGTTCTATCCCAAGTATACAATGACATAGAATGTAAAGGGGTGGATGAAAGCACAGAGTTTACACTAGGATGGATGTGCCCAATATACAAGAAGAATAATAAACAGAACATAGCAAACTACCGCCCTATTACTCTTCTAAATACAGACTACAAAATATTCACAAAGGCCCTATCAGTAAAACTTGGCAAAGTAGTAGGATCCATAGTACACAAGGACCAAGCAGGCTTCATAAGAGGAAGATCAATAACAGACCAAACACGACTTGTTGAGACTATGATAAGCTATGCTGAAGCAACTGAAGAAAATGGTACAATCATAGCTCTTGATCAAGAAAAGGCATATGACAAAATAGACCACCAATACCTGTGGATAACTCTAGAAAAATATGGTATACCAGCAGAAACGATTAAGACAATTAAGGCCCTCTATACTGGGGCACAGACACAAGTGATGGTAAACGGACATCTAAGCACCAAATTCCTAATAACAAGGGGAGTAAGACAAGGAGACCCACTCTCATGCCTTCTATTCAATATTGCAATTGAACCACTAGCAACAATGCTTCGAAACTCAATGCTAATGGGCTTTAAAATACCAGGACTAACAGACAAACTTGTAGTAACCTTGTTTGCTGATGACACAACAGTCTACATGAACCAATTTGATGACTTTGAGATCCTAGAAGACATTCTAAACGAATGGTGCAAAGCATCAAGAGCAAAATTTAATATAAACAAAACTGAAGTCATACCTATTGGGACAAAAGAGTTCCGAGATGCAGTACGGAGGACAAAGAGACCTGGGCCACTCTCAAAAGAGATCTCTGCTAATATAAGAATAACTGAAGACAAAGAGCTAGTGAGAATACTAGGTGCATGGGTAGGGGTAGAAACATCTCTTGATCTACCCTGGAACAAGATTGTGCAGAAAGTGGAATCCAGCCTAGAAATGTGGAAGAAGAGCAAACCAACCCTAGAGGGAAAGAGACTCATAGCCCAAATGACAATAGCAGCGCAATCACAGTATCTAACATCAGCACAAAATATCCCCCACCATGTAGTGAAGACCCTAGATAAAATAACACACAACTTCCTATGGGACGGCGCCCGAAGTGGTAGTGTTAGCAAAGACACACTATATAAACAACACAGTGAAGGGGGAATAAAGCTAGTAAACCTCACTGCAAGAAACGAAGCCATCAAACTGAGAACTCTGGCTACATACCTTAGCTTCGGAGATAAACGGCCAACATGGTGCTATGTAGCAGATGCACTATTATTTGTGACCAAAGCCGCAGGAAGCATGATGATACACCAGGAGGCTGTGAAATCATATGCTCTCCAAACCTGGAAACCTAACAGAAGGTCCACCCAAATCCCCACCTTCCTCAGAGAAATGATATATACCAGAGACAAATATAAGGTTAACAGACACAGCCTACAGCCCACGGCAAATGTCAAAAAGGAACTGCCACTGTGGGGACACCCAGCAAAGAAGAAGATACTTCGAACATCAAAACAAACCAGAGAATGCCTAGTCCTGATCCACAAAACAGTTAAGGTGGGAGAGGGGATAACACACCTGCAAGATTACGGACCAGAACACAGATTATACTCACAATGCAACTGTAACTGCTGTAAGGAACTTAAGAATGCAGGGTGTATCAACCCAGAGAAATGTAGAACAGAACTACAGAAAGTAGTTGAGAACATTCAGGATATGTGGTCCCCAGGCTATACAGTCGAACAACCAACCACTATGCCACTAATCACCCTAGACAAGGATGAAAAACTATTTGCGCCAAAGCCGCAGCAAGCTGAAAGTGTAGCAGCACTTTTCAGAGCCTTCCTCCCAGATGAAGGCGCACCTGAGATAATAGACAGAAGAACCACCTGGCAGTACAGAGGACCAGCAACAACACATGGATGGGCAGAGGTGTATACAGATGGATCATGCGAGAATAATGGAACCCTAGATGCCAAGTGTGGAAGTGGAATCTGGTATGGAAGGAATGATCAAAGAGATAAGGCCCTAAGATGCCCTGGGGTAAACCAATCAAACCAAGTCGGAGAGCTCTATGCAATACTATGGGTGGCCACCACAGCGCCAAAGGACGAACCACTGAAAATATTCACAGACTCTAAATATGTAATAGATGGGCTCACATCAAACCTCCAGAAATGGGAGGATAAAGGATGGACAAATGTCTGTAACAAAGAGCTCTTTGAAAAAACAGCCAACCAACTCTGGAAGAGAAGTGCCCCAACGATATTTAAGTGGGTGAAAGGACACAAAGGCATCACTGGTAATGAGGAAGCAGACAAACTAGCAAAAGAGGGAGCAGATAAGGAAACCCCAGACCACATAAACCTACCACAACACAATACCCACATGCTACAGGGTGTTAACGTACAAAGCTGCACTCAGTCAGACTTCTATGCTAAGCTAATAGCCAAGTCAGGAAGAGTAGAGAGAAGAAAAACAGCCATTAATATAGGCAGAGTCCAAGCAACAATAGCGGAAAGGCAGGGAATAGAGCCAACTGAGGCAGCCATCTGGAAAGGACTTAGAGACAAAGACATCAGTAGAAACATACGGGGGTTCCTCTGGAAAGCAATGCATGAAGGGTACAAATGTGGAGAATGGTGGAGAAATATCCCCAACTATGAGCAAAGGGAGACATGCCCACAGTGCCAAGTGACTGAGTCCCTGGAACATATAATACTTGAATGTGACCTAACCTTGAACACAGGCATGTGGAAGCTAGCAGAAGAGCTGTGGAAGATGACAGGCATCCCATGGAAACAACCAGTATGGGGTGAAATACTGGGTAGCCCCCTGACGCAAGTAATAAAGGAAGAAGAACCAAACAGAGGCCTATCAAGACTTCTAAAAATAATACTAACAGAGACGGCATTTCTGGCGTGGAAACTTAGATGTGAACGCAGGATAGAATATGAAGATGACACAACAAAATACCAAACCCCCGCTGAAGTGAAGCATCGCTGGCTTCACACAATAAATAGCAGACTCAGAGTAGACTGTGAACTCACCAAGGAGAAAAAGTACGGACCCAAAGCTCTAGACCAAGAAACGGTCAAGGCAACATGGGACAGTGTACTTCAGAACAGGAGTAATCTGCCTGAGGACTGGTATAAGCGGACTGGGGTTTTAGTGGGTATAGGATAACTCCAGAGTCCCACACAGCGTGCGTAACTGCATTTCCCCATCCCCCCTAACAAGGCTGGTACTACTCCTAACTTAGTTTCGACGATTACCAATTTCAAGTCCTCCTCCAAAAAAAAANAAAAAAAAAAAAAANGATCAGGCACTTACTTACATGACGTCAATGACGTCACTAAATGAAGCTGAGAAGCTGATGCCATCAGTGGCGATGTGATGGCACTTAGATTAGGCGCCCACAAAATGCAGGCGTAAGAAACGAGCCTTCATTTCATTTCGGACCCGTAATTAGGGACACAGGAGATTTCTTTCTGAAATCATTCACGAAGTCTCGGCTACAGTATTTGCAACGTACATTAGTTGAGTAACTAACAGTCGATCTTAAGTACACCTGAAGTGAGCTAGATTGAGTCCCTACAAGTCAACGTTATGTCCAGCTGATTCAGAGGACGGCCTCTATCCCAGTTCCATCCCATTCCACTTCTGAGCGCTCTCGAAGTATGTTGACTTGCTTCTCGGTAATAGTGGACCTTTGAATAGTGATCTTCGCCACAGGGAAGTACTCAAGCAGCGTCGTTATGAGCCTTGCGTCCGAGTCTGACCAGACTGTACCGACAACGTAAAGCATCTCAAGTTCATCGACATCTGAGTCGCTGGCAATGCGCTGGAAGAGGATACGCAAGTCTTCTGAGTCGCTCCCGTACATTCTGAGGACTTTCAAGTCTCTGAAATTGCGAAGGATGGATGCCCAGGATGAAACGTCCTCTCGTCGTAGATGGATGGAGAGGTCAGTGATGGAACTAAGGGAAACAAATGACTCGAGGCATGGGCTGGATGGGGAGTGTGATGCGGGGTAAGCAACCTCTAGATTAAGGACATCGTCATGTGGGAGATGGAATGAGAGTGAGATATAATTGTCACATTCTTCGATAGCCTTGACTTCGACCAAAATTCGGCTAACATCCGTAGGGACGTAAAGGTTGCGTTTACGCCACAGTGATACAATGTCAAAGCTTCTGAAATCAAGCCCACCGGGGAGCTCAATTGTTACCTTAGCCGAGGAGGATAGCTTGAGATGCTGGAATAGTTGCCAAGCACCTGGCGATTTCGAAGCTAAGCGCATGCGATTCAACCTCAAAAGAGGTACCGGAGTCGGCGACTTCAATCCTAAATCACTCAGGTCTTCGGTTCCATCGGGTATATCAAGGTCAAAATCGACCAAATTCGGTGTTTGATGGAGGAAGCTGATGACCCAGGGAAGAGACGCGTCGCTTGGTAGGCATAGAGTGAGATACTTCAACGTCGGAATTGGTAGTGCGGGAGGTGACGAGACGATAACACTGGACATTTCAAGGGTGTGAAGCTTGGTGGCGGAGCTCCAAGGAAATTCCACCAGGTCGAAATAAGAAGGACTTTCAAATTCGAGCTTTAGGACTTGAAGGGAAGGGAAGTAGTGACTGTTTGCGTCAAGAATGAACTGAGCGACTTGGGGCGAATCCATATACACAAAGCGAAAGGCAAGCTCTTGAATCCTCTCAGCATGGGAGAGAACTTGGGGGATGTCATATGTTTCGCAATCGCGAAAAGACATATCATACAGTGGAAAGTACAGTCGGAGCATTGCCTGCTTTGAGCACTCAAGCATGGTAGATAGGCTGAAATACGCTGGTGCGATGATGGCCCAAAATTGCGGAGTGTTCATAATGACACGACGCCAATGAGAGCAAACGCCCAGGACATTCTTGAAGCATCCAGAACGACGAGTAACATAGAGGAGTTCCTCTTTGTAGGTGACGAATATCATAGAAAGAATGTCGTCGGGAAGGTGAGAGATTGCAGCGTATGCGTTTCGGCGTTGGCGAAGCGTCCGGATGGCTGCTTCGTGTTCAGCGATTTCTTGGTCAATGGCTTGTTGAGCGGCAGTATTGGTATGAATACGCTATACAAGAGCATCAGGATATAGTCATAGACGAGGAAGAAAGGATGAACGTTTGAACACTGACCATGACTCAACCGTTCGAGTAGATGGAAGGAGGTCAGAAGGGAGGTGCGCCACACTAGTTGCCCTGAGTCCCTTTTTGTATCCAGGGGCACGAGGTTCGTGTTCATTGTGGGCAACGAAGCATGGTCCGAAAACCGGAAGAAATAGCAAGTATTACGCAGATACAAAAGCCTAGCTCCCAGAGACCTGATCCTTCCCATCCCAGACAACCTGAATAGATCTACGAAGGGATGTAATCTGGTGCGATAAGATTCGACAATCATGGACACAAAACCTTCGCATCGGCCTCCCACGTTCACGCCGCCTCTGGACGAACTTTTCGAGGACACCCAGCGTGAACCAGCTCTCGAAGCTATTGCCCACGTTCTCGGCTTCAGAAGAAAGCCACCGCATCCGGACGAAGGATAGAACCTCGAGTTGGGGTAGTGGACATGGGCTCTCTTGAGATGACATTGCATCGACGAGTCGTCGTACGAAAGACAGATTGCAACTGGAAAAGTGAAGAGTCCGAGCCGCACTCAAAGAAGTCAGAAGTCCGAGCCAACCTGTTACCCTATCAGCGGTGTCGTTATGCTCTATCACAAATTCGGCGACGTCGTTCAAGGGTATGCTCGACGAGCAGAGATTGAAGAAGTGGGAGGCTGATACGCCGTCGATATGGAGGTCCACCATGGAAGATGTTTCCTGTGGTGCGAACAGCGCGACTTTGAATCGGGAAACGGAGGGACGGGCGGACATGACAATCTTTGAGACCGGGTTTCCATGATCACGGTGGATGGAGGCGACGCCAGCGCAAAGCGTGGCGAGAGGTGCGATTATATCTTCGGAGCGGCCGATGTCCTCTTCAGGCGTGGAGGATGTGAACCGCACACGGATGGGATGCGATGGAAGCTCTATGAAATCGAAGATTTTGGCCGAAGAGGGTTCCTCTCCCTGAACGGTGAGAGAGAGTAGGTTTGGTAACGACACTCGCAGCACAGGTTCAGGGAAGGGTGTGGGAATGTACGGTGTTATTTCGTTGAGCTCGAGAACCTCCAGGTTTGGTGTTTTCTGGAGGAAACTCAGAGCCCAATTGACGGAGAAGCATACAGTACCATCCCGTCTTGAGGTGCAATCCACAAGAAGGTTCCTCAACGATGGGAGCGGTGGAATATTCGACGGGACAAGAACATCATAGAGTTCCAAAGATTGGAGCGAAGGAAAGCTTTCCCAAGGGAACGGACCGTGGATGTTCATCGATGAATTGAACAAGGGGGCCTCGAAGTCATCCATGTCAATTCGAAGGGTATGAAGAGCCGGAAACGTATGTTTTTCCATCATGTTAAGAAGCTTGTGGAGCTCGGCACCGGTCTTGACATCGCAGCGTAGTTGAAGGTCCACCAAACGAGCTTTCTGCGTAAGAACATTGTCTACGGCGCTCCAAAAGAGGTCGAAGGATTCCGGGGATACAAATCCTTTGGGACAATTACCGAAGAAAGGGATGTAGACGGTCAGTGGGACCGTCTTCGAGCGCTTGATCATCCTCGAGGCCATAGGGAGAATACGTTCAGACAAGGAGACGAACGACCAAAAGTGCGGGGTTTCCAATAAGACGTCCCTCCAGTGCCTACAGACACCGAGGACATCAGGACTTTTACATGCAACTTGCTCAAGCTTGCTCGAGCTTGAGCAAGTAAAAAAAGCCCGAAAGTTCGACNAAAAAGGCCGAAAAGCTTGAAAAGTAGACAAGCAACGTAGAATGACCAAAAAAGTGACCCCAAATATAAGGCTAGCTTTTTGGATTTTGGTGCAACTTTTCGCACTTTTCGCTTACTTTTCGGACTTGCTCCCTTGGGGAAAAGCGCGAAAAGTTGGTAAGTAAAAAAGTAATATGTAAATTCCCTGATGGACATTGACCCATTCTCCGTTTGGCAGTTCGTCTGTGAACCCGTCATCGACAAGGCAAAAGTTCCCGATGTAGCACAGGAAGACAGCGCTGAGTACGTCGCTTGGAAGACGATTTATGGGACTGAGAGTGTTCCGGCGCTGGTGGAGGGCACTCAGCGCGGTCGTATGTCTGGCATTTTCAGCCGCAATTTCTTTGTCGACGGCTAGTCGAGCTAGGTCGAGCGACTCAGCCTAAGGTAAGTACGATAAGTCTATGTGGTATGCGAAGAGTCCGGAAAAACTCAACCATAGATGTGTTTGTGGTGAAGGCGAAGGGATGACGATCAAAACATCCGAAAATGAAAATAGAAAAAATAGAACAGGGGTTTTTAATCGCGTTCAGGAGATTCTGCAAAAGATGGGTGAATGGGTACGCTGTGGTTCTAGCATGGTTCATATATTGGGTGATCTTTAGGGTAGTATGAGGTTAAAGATAAGTACGTTAAGCACTGGTAGCCCGGATCAACGCTTACTCCTCTGCCGCCCATTCAACCTCGACAAACTCCTTCAACTCATTTAGTACATCTTGGCGAACCGCGTCCCCCTCCAACACGTAATCACCAATAGCCAGCCCCATATCGCGACGTCCTTTGAAGAGCTTCTTCATCTTTGCTATCGCCTGGTCATCCCAAGACCGATCGATGTCGACAATCGTTTTGAGTTCGGTGTTACAGTAGAGCGAGTTTGGCGTTACATTTGGTGAAAGGAGGATATTCAGTAACTCGTGCGTTGCGTCGTCTAGTGTGAGCTTTGTAAGATTTATGAACAACGGAATAATCGTTGACCATAAAAGTGCAGTAGAGGGCGAGGATATATCGGAAATGTGGAGGTTTTTGATGTTAGCCAGAGGTAGTTGTGAGCAGAGGGAAAGGTAGGCATCCATTGAGGCCGTAACTAGAGGCAGTTGCAGCTTGATGAACATGTGTTCTTTCGTTGGATGGCATAAGCCGAGTTCGAACCGACCGCTTATTTCGTCAATAGAAATTGACGCATCTCCAGCAAGAATGCCTTCCGCCGTTAGCCTCGCATAGTGCCTCTCAAAGCTGGAGAGGTCTATGAATTCGCCTGTGTGGGGGTTGGGAAATTCAGCGAGCACACTGGCCGAAGCGGGGAACTGCAGGTAATCAAGTAGCTTGGATTCGGCCATCGAAACTGAAGCAAATTCGATATATTCGAGGTTAGGAAGGGAAGCGACGGGAAAAGAGGTGGTGGCGGGATTATCGGGGGATATGGTAAAAAGCCAAATGTCTTGAATGTTGGGTGTATTGAGGAGGAATCTAGTGGTCCAATTGATGGAGGGTGCCCCTTTGACAGAAAGGACGGTCAATGACGGAAGACACAGAGAATCAGGTGGGGGAAGCATGGGCCCGGTAAGCTCTAAGTAAGTGAGTGTTGGACTGGAGGCGCCATCCCACACGGTCTTCGGAGTGTCGGTGAATGGGGACCATATCAGCGGTGACGTGGTGGGGAGGGTGTGGACTGTGACCTCGGGAATGCGGGAAAACAAGAGGGCTAGGAACCTGGTGAAACACTGTGGCGCAGAGTCTCGATAGGGTAGGAAGATAGTGAAAGTTGGTAGACGTGCGTCACCTGAGTATAGAAAAATTCTGAGATAAGCTTTGTCAAATACAAGTGTCAAACACTCGATTGATGCTGCGTGTATTTGTTTCTGAACGAGCCTCTCAATGGTTGATGTGTCTATAGTCTTGTTCTTGTCACTGTGATGGGCCCTGTAAGTGACATGGATCCATGCGGTTGCTGGAACGCCCAAGTAATCAAAAAGTGCGGATTCATCGATTGTCCCTAGTGTCGCTTTGATCTTCAGCAGCTTTGGTAGAGATACGGGGAAGGGACCAGTGACAGTAACCTGGCCGTTGGATTCTACCGCGTCAAGCTCAAGTGCTTCGAGGTTGGGGGTGGAGCGCAGAAACTGGGCAATCCAAGGAATTGATAAGCCAGTATCAGTGTAATCATGGTGAACGATGAGATTGGTCAATGACGCAAGAAGTGGGACGTTTTCAAGGGGGAAGTTTACGTTGGAGAGCTCAAGGGTCCGAAATGTGCTGAATGTGGTCTGGGGTGACCAGATTGATCGCGGCAAAGAGAATGCTAGATCCTCTGCATTGATTGAGGCAATCTTGAAGGTCTTTAAGAGGGGGAATTCGCGGTTTTCTATTTTCGACATAAACGATAGTAGGCTGTCGCATTGCTCCGAGGTGTCGAGCAACTGGAAAGATAGATAGTCGACACGCGAACTATTACTGAGGATTGTGTCAAACCCAGCTCGTGCACAGTCAGACATCATCTGGGGAACCGCAAGCTTGAGGGACAAGGGAAGACTCTTCGCCCGGTTTATCATCGTGTCAACAAAGGGAAGGTCGTACGCCGTTATGGAGGACCAGAAGCGGGGCGTGCTGAGGATGACAGCCCGCCATCGCCGGCAGATGCCAATAATGTTCAGCCAGGCTGCATCTTCAATTGCATCGTCTTTGCATTCGAGAAATATGAGCGAGAGAACATCGTCTGGAAGATGGGAAATGGCACTGAAAGAGTTTCTCTGCGACTTTAAAGAGTAAATCGCGGTCTCGAGGTGCGCGATTTTCTCATCAATAGCGTTTTGAGCCTCAAAGTCCGTAGATATTTTCTACGTGCGAAGTGTTAGTCAGGCTTGACCGTTACGCTATTGAATATTGAAGGTGATACGCACCATGGTATGTTGATGGCGTTGAGTGGCGGTGAAGGTGGCTGTGCTCAAGAGGTTGATCCGGCGATCATCTTGCCACCATACAAGACGCACGCCATTCCAACGTCTTCATTCTCAACCGTCTACTCAAGAGTCAAGCGGAATCGTCTGCGCCCCAGAAAGACCATACCGGAGGACTGAGATGGATGGTTGAGTTGGACCCATGTTCGCAGTTGCAGAACTTCGACGGTCGCTTGCCTCGACAAAATGGGAATGAGGAATGGCAAGTAGACGATGCTTTGAAGCGAGCTAGGCTTACTTACCTTCAGAATTAGAAGCTGCTGGTTCCCTTTGATGCCCTCCGTTCGTGGTTGCTGTGCACATCAACGCCGCACCCATTCCTCCAAAATCGACCTGTTCGTCTGAAATTATCCATTTCCGCATCTAAAACACGCCAAAAACGAACATAGGTGCCCCCCGAAACACAGCCATATCATGTTCTTGATGGAGGAGACGTCTGTTGGCACTGGAAATCTGGTACGGGTGTGGGCATGCTCCGCATGGTGCGTGTCTCACGTCAAAACTTGTGCTGAGTATTCATTATCTACTCTAGGGTGCTATCTCAGTGAGCTGGGATGGCTTCCAGCTCATAGCCCACCCGCCGCGCCATACGGCTTGTCCTGGAAGCCGGAGCGGCCACTGGGTACTGGGCCATCACCACAAGGTCTCAACGACGTCAGCGTTGGCAGCGCTAGGTGAACGACGAAGTTACACAGAAAGATGAGGACGAACGTCGAAGCTGTTGATGAGGAATACAAGGTGGTTCGTTCTCCGGCTGCTGAGCAAAAAGGCTTATGGTGAGTTCTAATCGCCTCGTTACACATTTAAAAGTTTATAGCTGACTGAATATACCTTCTAGACACACGCAACCGCTCTGATGGCATCACCAACCGCATCGAACCCTCTCCTTCCCCAGAGCCACGAACTTCGCAAATCACGATTGAAGTGTCCAAGATGCACGCGGGACGATAGACCATACGGTCAGGTGATCCTGAGATATGGGGACAAACCGCCGTGTCAGTGACGAGACGTTTTAGGTGGTTTGTGGGGTTGTCTCTGCGGAAAGTCGGACAACGTGAGTTTACCTTGCATTTTCTATCTCCACAAGACCCCTAATTGATCCACCATGATCGCTAGATACTCTGAATCGCGCTTGGGTGGTCAACGGACGGTTTTCCGCATGATTTACCACCCTCCTCCCGCCGGAACGTTTGACTTCAAAAATCTGGCATCAAGCTTCGACGCCACGCTCTAGAGAACAGAGAACATCATGAACATATGATCTTCGAACCCAAGTGCCGTCTGGGGCTTATTCAAAGTCATGCGCTGAGTTGGTGCTACAAAATCGTGAACGGTCAGCCTACCTTCCTTCCCTTTGTCTCTTTATCCTTGCAAAACGACTTACAGCATCGTTTAGGCTTGGTAACTCGCGTCTCAGGGCCATCTACTCGATACGGTCTTGAGCTATGTGTGAAGCCCTCGCTAGCATCAACCCAGACGAGCCAAAACTCAAATTCAGTGGGCATGCCCACGGGAAGAAGGCGTGGGCAAGGCTATACCCGCGTTCTCAAGCCACGACTGTGTGGTTCCCTTGCTGGGAAACCCATTCGCGCTGAAATTCGGGTACCGGGGGTGGGTACCCTCCACATAGTATGTACCCCGTACCAAACCTTGTACCTGCCACTCAACATCAATATTGCCTTTTCCTGTAGGACGTATACGAACGCACTGGGATGGTCTCCGACCCATACACTGCTCTCCAGGGGTATACGGCGTCTGGTATCCCGGAGACGCTATCACCACAATCACTTCCCACACCTTGCTCCGACCATCAACGGCACCGGCCTCAGCAGCGCTAGGTACACGACTGCATTGCCCACCCAGCCGGGGACAAGCGGTGGCACCGTTGATCGGGGATCCAAGGTGATAGCTTTGCTGGCTCTGGAGATCGCGCGCGGTGAGTACCAATGGTATTTCTCTCACTCCAAAAGGGCTTATAACTAACTTTTTCTATACCGTCTAGACACACGTAGCCGCGCTGGCAGCGTCATTGACCACGGTCGAAGTGTGCTCTTCGCGCCGGTACCCAAAATTCGAAAATCGCGACTGGAGCGTCGATGGATACACGCTGGAGGACGTTAGGCAACATGGATAAATGGTCTTGAGATACGCGGACAAACTACTCAGTTACTGATGGGTGTTCGAGGTTGTTCATGGGCACGGCTTCGCAGATAATCGAACACAGTAAGTTTTTGTCGCACTTCTTAGTTCTATAACGTCTATCAACAATTCATCACAGCGTTGAGACATCCACTGCCGAACGAGGACTGTCGTTGGATGCGTTCTGAGCCACAACTATGATTCCGAGCGTAGACTCTGACGATCACGCTTCGAGCACCAACGCCCGGGCTAGAGAAGGCTTGGCGTCATGAACATAAGATACTCGAAGATGATGACAAGCCCGAGAGTCATTCGGGACCCATTTCAAAGGTATACATTGAGCTAGCGTATAAAATCGGAGGCGGTCCGTTTTCCTTTCTTCGCTGTGTCTTTCAATACTCCTTACTGACCCGCTATATCCTTCAGGCAGAGTGCTTAGCATCTTAAGGCAATACTAGATGGTGTCGAACGTCTAGGTGGACACCAATTATCCATGGGCTTTGGGGACACGGAGTCGATGAGAGGCAGCAAGGACATAGGGCCTAGCGACTCAGGTAGTCACTAGTCACTATTCATGGGCTGTGTTGTGAAGGAACGAACAATTGTGTTGGAGTGGACATGTTGGAAAAGGCGTTCCAGTGACTTTTGAAGGTTTTGATGTGAACTGGGACATTTATCCATGTGTTTATCGTCATCTGCACACCACGTCGCAAGCCTGTTGGCCTACATACTCTCCTCTCGCTACCTAGAGCGCACTTGTATAACGCCACAGTAGAGTAAAATATGTCAAATTGGAGTGTACAACCTACGATGCACTCGAGACACTCCGCCCCTACATGGTTGTCGACTCCAACTCGACTTGGACTACATTTCTCAGTTCTCCAACCATCTTCTTGTCGATAGTTCCGTTTCTGATGATGTACCGCTCAATGGGTACCCCCATCTCACGTCTTTTCCTGAAAATATCCCTAATGTCAAGACGATCCGCAGGAGTTACAATCGTGTAAGGATCCCATTTGGAGTTGACGTCGATGATGGTTCTGAGGTTGGGATTGCTGGAAACGCTGGACTGATCCGTGGTTTGAACAAGGACATCGAGAATTTCGTCAATGGTGCCGTCCAAAGTGAGTTCCGTGAGGTTTTCGAATGAAGCGATGAGGGGCGACCACAGAAATGCGGTGCTACGGCGGGAAATCCCAGATATCGTGAGCTTGCGGATATGTGGTAGAGGGAGTTTCGAACAAAGTTGGTGGTAGAGAGGAGTGGATGCCTTTATCCAGGGGAGCGAGATCTTCATGAAGGGTTTCGGATCGCTGTCCGTTCGGAATAACTCTAGTACGAAGTAATCTGTGACAAAGAGGCGCATTCTGGCGATTTGGGAGCCTGGGACTATGCTTGTCCTTTCAACGAGAGTCTGAAGTGGTAAGAAATCGGTTGATTCAATGGTCTTGACTGGATGCGAATATACGGAACAGACGGTCGTTTGTGGGAAGTCTAAGTAGTCGAGTAGCTTGGCTCCGGCCAACGAATGAGAAACGATGCGGAGCTTCTTAAGCGTTGGTAGGATAACGCGTAGAGGGCCTGAAGCATCGGTTGAATTGATGCTTAATATGGTTGCGAGCGAAAGATCCTCAACGTTGGGCGTGTTTCGGAGGAATTGGGTGATCCAGGTGACAGATAACTGATGAGCCACGGTCATATTGGAGATGGAAACTTTGGTCAAGCCAAGGAATTGCGGCATGTGAGGTGGGACAAGGATCGCTGACAGCTTCAGATGCCGCAGTGATGTCGACGCTCCTTCCTTCAGGATCAAGCCGGGTAATTCAAGGAGCCGTGATTTCGAAGGACTTGGAATGATCAAGGATTCGAATTTGAACTCGGGAATGTGAGACAAAGGAAGGATGGAGAAAAGCTGCAGGTATGATCGAACTGCATCTTTATCGAGGGGGATGTTCACGGTCAGGAAAGGATTACCGAGGGCATGCGAGAAAAGCGCAAAGGAGATTTGCGGGCCGTCTCGAATCGTACATCGCAGACGCGAAATACTAGTGGGATGATGGTACACCGTCAACTTGCGTAGAAAATCCGCCAAGTTGGAGAGATCGGGGTAGCTAGCCGGTGGGCCAAAGGACAGAGAGACACTGTTGATCGCTGGCCTTTCGAAGTCAAGGTACGAAAGTAACCTCAATTCCTTGATTGAGTCAAAGTGCAAGCATAAAGTCCGAAGCTTTGGTATCTCGATCTGTGGTCCTGTAAAGACGTCTTCCGAATAGATATTTCCACAGTCAATGTTCTCGATGTTTGGTGTGCGGCGAAGGAACCGGGCGAGCCGAGAGAAAGATAGGCCATCAGGTTTGGAGTAGTAGTATATTATTAGTGATGTTAACGATGGGAGATGTGGGACATCACCCAGCGGGATGAGGATATCCACCAGCTTCAATGTTTGGAGCGATTTGAGACCAGGAAACCATACTGATCGACAACTCGAGAACGAATATTTCGTCCCCGATTTCAAAGTTAGTGTAGAGAGTACTGGAAAATCATGTGTCTTCGCACTTTGGATGATGCGGGCAAAAGCCACTTCGGATGGAGAGGATCCCATGAAGGCGATTGTCATTTCTCGGACTCGTTTACTTTCGTTCATGAGTCGGTCGCATGTGGCCGGAAAGTTGACGAGCTTATGCATTTGAGAAAGAGGGAATTCCAGCGACAAGGGCAGAGTTTTGGAGCGTTGGATCATGACCTCGACGAATGAGGCGTCGTTCAAGGATATCGCCGACCAGAACATGGGTGTATCCAGAATGACATTCCGCCATGTTCGGCAGATAGAGAGGAGGCGTGACCATGCTCTTTCCTGGGCCATTTCAACTTTACAGGCGACAAAGATGAGCGATAGAACATCATCGGGGAGGTGGTTCACGGCGCAGAGGGAGTTTCTCTCCTGTTTCAAAGCAAGAATTTTCTGGTCGATGGATTTTTGAGCAGAAATGTCCGTAAAAAGCCGCTGAAAAATTTTGTTTTGAGCACAAAAACAGGAAGACGATGAGACATTCTACCATAAAGCCAATAATGCGATGTGTGCACCCGATGGGCTGAGTAACTTGTGTAGGTTTGAGTCGGTGACAAGTCGTTGATAGGAGACAAGCCAGCGGCTGCCACAAGCGCCCAATGTCCTTTTCCCTCCTACCGC
The DNA here is from genome assembly GCA_029747585.1 of Pleurotus djamor. Lineage (NCBI taxonomy): Eukaryota > Fungi > Basidiomycota > Agaricomycetes > Agaricales > Pleurotaceae > Pleurotus > Pleurotus djamor. The sequence continues at coordinate 19,118 of JAPEVF010000814.1, forward strand.
CTCCACCAAGCACCAGAATCTGTGCTGTCGTTCAACTACGCGGCAACCTCTCAAATTTGTGACCTTGATGGCAGGTTGAAGAAAGAATGGACACCAGAGACTGAATGATCATTACTTGGAGGCTTTTACCTCCTGAATACCTTTGAAGAACTCATCATCAAAGCCTGGTTCCTGTTGGTCATGCCACTGCGCTTGCAAGAACGCAATAACACAGATTTGGAGGAACAAAGTCTGTCTTTTCGGTTTGTCATGCCCCTCCTTACGTTTGAACGCTCCCAGGACTGACAGGCTTAATACCTTACGACAGGAAGGGTCTTTGTGACCATGTACGGCGCCGAGCTGGGAATGATTGGAGGGTGGGGGCGAGAAATTGTCAAGCAAGCTCAGTCGATTTTCGTTATGAACGGAGGCGGCTTTTTTGGTGTATTTCTTCTACTCTGCCCAGCGAAGCTTGACGTGAGTCGAATACATTCCTCAACTCTCCTAGGGCTTACTTTGCGTTCCAGAGCAGTCCATCTGCCACAACGCCGGCTTCGATTTCATCGCCTCTCTTCATCAGGAAAACCTGTTTTGAGTAGGAGCATAAAAAATCTACAACGTAAAAAGTGTTGGTCATTCAAAGTACTGAAAGTTGGAAAGTGTTCTTTCAATGCTTTTGTAGATGACTTTAATTTTACAGCCAGCTTTATGATGCTTTTATAGCTTCCACAAAAGTTTGATCAGGTGTGTTCTTGCTTTCACAGCTTTCGGTGGCTTTTTCAGATCCTGTGAAAAGTCGCAGCTGCTCCCACAGCTTTTCATGGCTTTTGCAGGGTCTGTGGGAAATTGCTGACTGCTGTGACAGCTTTTTGTGACTTTCACACGGTTTCGCAAAATCGGCAACCAATTTCACAGCTTCTGATAGATTTTGCTGATTTT
>JAPEVF010000815.1:0-20016 GCA_029747585.1 Pleurotus djamor
CAAGAACAGGAAGAGAGATGACTGCCTCTAAGACGGGGGACAGAGGGGGACTGGGGGTGCGAGCCAGAGAGTGCGTCGAGGTGGTCCGACGGCGAGGTCCTACGGAAGACGGTACCTGTAACTGTCCTCGCTTCTTAGCAGATTCAGACTGGCGCTTCTTGGGCCTGAACCGATAGTCAGGGTTCTTCCTCGCATGCTCCGCCTTCTCCAGTAAAGCCAAATCATCGTATACCTTTTTTTCCTCGGCAGAAAGCTGGTGCCAAGCTTCGGAGGCTCGTGCGGACATAGACTTTTCCGAAGCCATGTCTGCGGCGTCTTCTGACTTGCTTTTGGAGTGTTCGCGGGCGAACTGACAACGGAAGATGATGAAGCTGTTCCGGGGACGACGAATGTGCTCGGGAGAGCCACTCCGGGTGGCGAGGTTAGGAGATGTAGACATGGGAGAGGAAGGGGCATCGTGCGTATGTTCTTTGGGCGTACCGATTGCTCGCGGTAATGAGATGGTCTGTGGAGGGAAAGTGGGGATGGGGTCGGCAAGAAGGGGGAGGGTAGAGAGGGGTGGAGATGGAACAAATGGTCGTTGTGGAGTAATCACCTCCACGTTGGAATCGTTAACGCTGGACGGCGTCCAACCAAAGAGACGGGTTCGTACAGCGGGCATCGTGAAGAGGTCGTAGAAACGTCGTAAAGATAAAACGAAGAAAGAGAGCGATAAGGGAAAGAGAGATTCTGCCCCAAGTTATAAGAGCTCACGAAACGCTCCGTCTTGGCATGAATTTGCAAATGTTTCCAAAAGAGGATTCGGGGCTCGAGTTTATTCTTTTGTCGCGAGAGGGGTCTTAGATCCAATCTTGAATTCCCGTTTGGATAATGTTGGCTCCGATTTATTGGTGAACAAAGCAATCGGCGAAGGTCCTAGAGCACGGAGGCGGGTCCGTCATACCACCCCGTCCATAGCAACAGAGTATGGTACCCATAACCGCGTTGTATGGGCAGAGAGAGCGTTGGCACAGAGCGATGGTATCATCGCTGATCGTTCGCATGAACAATACGAGGATCCTGAAGGATTGATTCTGACATTTCAGGGCTTTCAGCGAATATGGAAAACTCCATAGACCTGGGACAAATACCTGCAGGGACTGACCGTCCACTTGGCAAATACTCCTAAATATGCACGAAGGTCAGGTAGGCACCCCGAGTTCTGATGAGGACATGGACCCAGAACGAACGACACGATTGCTGTGTTCGGAAAAATACCGACAGGAGTTTAACGTTATATCCGCCTAGCTTGGCTCGTAGTCGACGAATTTTTTGAGCTCCTGTCTGACGTCGTGCTGCTCTGCTGGTGTCGAGAGCGTCCGGTAATAAATTGCCCCGTAGGGGTACTTTTGAGTCGAGGCTCTCAATCGATGCAATGGACCGGAGCACGTTTGGGGGAAGGAAGCAAATATATGGGCTTCGGAGTACCTGGAAAGCGTCGAACATTTTTGCAAGTTCACACTAAATCTGCAGGAAATTCATGCTGACCTTTGCCGATGCATGCGACTTCGCAGACCTCAGGGATTCGCCATTGGGACAAGTTGAAACAATAATAATTGTTCTACGAGTCTGAAGGACTAGTGCCTATGTGGGTGTTGGAATCGTCGTACAAGGGTCCTTCGGGTGCACTTAAACTTTCCAAGTTGTGAAGACAGGCGCCCATGGAGTCGGCGCTATGGGAAATTACTGGATATGGATGTGACGGGCCCCACAGTGGCCTGGAGTGGCCAACTCAGGCCTTGCGCTCTTCCTCCTCCTCCCATCTACATACTGCAATGCCGCCAACGAACCAGGGGAAATCATTGTTGTATCGTAGACAAGCTCCAGAGATAGGAGGCTCAGTAGGAGGTCAGCAGCGTCTTCAGCTTTAACTCTGCGCCGATTTCGAAATTCAAAATTTCATTTATCCAGGATTCGTTGCCTTGGTCGTCTGTCTTGTGGCCGTCATCATATTTTCGCTAACTGGGATTGTTTATCTTTGGCGGGGGGAGCCTCGTACTGGACGACGTCGGGATCAGCAGGATGCCCAGCGAAGTGCTGGCTTCTTTGCGTCGACGAAGCTGGCGAAGCTTCTTCGTATCGGCCAGCGGCGGCAGGGATCCGCGCCAGGGACTTCGGTGACTTCCCCACCAGTGACACCTCGATCGTCTATCAAAAAANGGTTCAGATTCACTACGTGGGTGGGGCCGCGCGAATTCAGCGGAGGATGTGTACGACCAGACGGAGGGACTTCGCCAGCTATCCTACTCACAGCCAACTCCTCTGTCCTTCTCATCGCCTCTGTTCGTGACCCCTACCCATTCCCCTGTGCCATTCAGACCACCAACGGCACGGCTAGACTCATCGTCAAGTGTCGTACGCTTCGAAAATCCACACACCGTCACCGTCTACCACCCCATCCTTTCGACCTCCCCACAACCCAGCATCCCCACCATTACGACTGTACCTTCGGCGCCGTCTACGCCACCTCACGTCCCTCGCACGCTTTCTCCCGAGCTTATGGCATACTCGGAGGAGGAAACAGACGAGCGTCAGCAATTCGCTGTTCACTCAGGCATGTCAATGCAAACCCTGAAAAGGGGCACAAAATTTGTAGAATCTCTGTAGCTTTCCTGACAGTGACCGTATAGCGACGGTCATGTACGTTCTCATGGACTGTACGAACTGACACTATTTCTTTGAACGATTTATGGACGTTGATGATCTATATGTATTTACGTGGTTTTTGGGCAATGTATGTAGCATACGCTAGCACGTCGTTTTAAATGAATGAAGGTCACTCTCATCATGGGCTCGTCACAGGGTCAATGTCATTGGGGATGAATTGACGAAGTCCAGGATTCGGACTGCGACAGAGCAGCTGAATGAAGGCGCGCAGCACATGAAACTGGATTAACATTGACGATGACAACGTGTGCAACAGAGGGCTTGAAGCATATTTCCGAGACCACGGAGATCGAGGACTTGGGCCTCTCACGACATAAGGAGAAGAGAGTTCCCACTAGCCAGTAAGAGGCCCTTCGTCTCCTTGGCGTCTACATCCCAAGAAGTGGTGGGCTGTCTTTCAGAATACACGCAGATCCTCAACTTGGGCGGGGAGTGTTCGGGGGATAATAGAGGCGAACCTTGTGATACGTAAAGCTGCATAGTTAGAGAGCTTAAGTGACCACCACGTGTGGCAGGGAGAAGCCAGTTCGACTAACGCTCACGACCCCTCAAACCACTCAAAAGGACAGACCGATGGTATGGTGGGGGACGGTAGCGTGGATAGAGGAAACGCTGGAGTCGCGAGACGGGGTAACGATGGAGAGTTTGGCCTTAAACAGCTTTTACTTTGATACAGCTTCAAACGAAACTTTGTGGATGGCGAACAAGTAATTCATGCAATGACATAGTATCTGGCATATGGTGACATACTATCATGAATCGGTACGTCGATATTCAACGCCTTTGGGGACCGTCTCTAGAACAAGGATCGCCTCGTAAATTTCCTGATCAACCGAAGTGTCTGGCACTCACAGTATCGTTGGCATGGTTGGAGTTTCGGGTAGTAATTCAGTTTATAACGCATATTTGAAGCATGTCTAAGAAAAATGATGGAATCAGAAACAAGACGGCGAGAAAAAGAGCGAAGACACTGACACCACCCCTGCTTGCACCAATGCAAGCCCATCCGGCGCAGCATACGACATTGTTGGGGGCACCGCAAGAACTGATTGAGCATGCCGCAGCGACTGCACCTGGCTGCACATCCGCTACTAAAGCCTGAGCGGAGGGAAGAGCGACGAGAGCGACGAGAGAAGCAAAGGCGAAGAACTTCATTGAGATTCGTTGGACAATCAAGTGATTTGTTAGTGAGAAAAGGAGACACGAGAGACATTTTATAGGACGCACAGTTCTATACGAGAACAAGCCCTCCGACCTGGGCTGCGTGCCCATGAGGTCGACGTGAAAGGATGGAAGCACAATGTTCGAACAAGGCACAGATGCACGCTGATCTAGACATGCCAAGTGGTGACCAGGCATCAAAAAGAGAGGTTGTGAGTGTATAGACGGGGCAAGAGCCGCGAGGGTTACGTCCAGAAATGATTTCTGGAATGCGAGTTTCCGACGTCCGTTCAGTTCATATGATGAAGACGTCAAAGAAAGATGGCCGAGGGCCGCTCAGTTAGCGAGGCTATTCATTCGGAACATAGAACATTCAGACGCTTCGGGGGTCCTTTGATGCTGAGCATGATCTGGGCGACTTCAGAGTTCAGTCGACTATCACGGTTGAAAGTTTTTCAATGAGATGGACAGGATTATCCGTCGGAGGAATACCAATCAATGGGGCAAATAGCTATCAGGTTGTCAAACCCAGCGAAACGAAAGCGAAAGTCAAGTGCACTTACCTGGAGACTCGTGCGCTAAGGAGACACCGGGGAGGGCTCGCCGAGGATGTGAGTTATTGACGGTGCCTTGAACACATGAAGATTACCAGGTGGTGAGTATTAGGGTATGTAGATAATACAAAAGACCATGATCAGCATAGGCTATCCAAAGAAACACAACAGAAACATGATGTAGATGCGTTGAGTCGTATGAGGGAGAGGACCTAATAATCCTTGGCAGCATAATCCAAGCAGTAGAGTAAAGGGATCACTTAGGGGAGTCCCCGGTCGTCGTGGCCCAGGCAGTCCCCTCTGGAACACTCCAATCTCCGTGACAATCGTAGTTCCAATCGGTCAAACCGATGATTTCCTTCTGAGAAGCCACGAATGTGTCGACCGGACACATGCCGTCGCGCTGTTCAGGACAGCCCTTGATTCCAGTGAGAGGTGCGACACCGTCGTTAACCACAACTCGTATTTGAGTACCAGGGAGCGAAGTACACTCCAGCACTGGAATGAATTGAGTCGTGATCGAGGACGAAGAGGAGGGTGTTACGCACGTTGGAATTGAACGTTGGTAGCAAAAGGTGCTAGTTCAGACACTTTGAATTTGCGATGCTTAGGTACGCGGTCATACGGGAGAGGGCCATCGGAAGCGAACGTCGACAAGTTCAGCGCGGTGAGGACTATGTGGAAGTTTGGTGGGACTAAAAAAGAGCGACGCAATAACGCAACATACCATTCAAGACAACAACCTCGTGCGTTGCGTCAACGTATAGACTTTGACCTAGAGGGAAAGTGATTGGGTTATCGTTGAGCGTCGCGTTCGTCGAGGAATTGTGAGTTTCGATAGGAGTGTGGGTCAGGCGAGCGATCAGTTCCTGGACATAGCCAATACCCTGTACACGGGCAACAGGGGATCCGAAAGCCGAATTATACCAGAAGGTTAGGTCGAGGCTAACAAAAAAGACCTTCAGATCGAGCACAGATCGAGAGTTTTTCGATGGAAAAGTGCCCTTACGCGTAATCGAAACCTTCCCACTCCTCTTCCGTGAAAAGTTCGCAGAACTTCGAATATCCAATCGCGACGGTCTGTCAAGTCGCTTCAGTCAAGGGGTCGATAGTACAAAAGGAGGTATGGCTCGGACCTCGTAAGCGCACATCTGCTGCATGGTGTAGACGTCTTCATAGGTAAGGTCCAAACCTTTGAGATGGGCCTCTATTCGTGTCTTGGCGTCCTTCAGGTAGATAGGAGCCCACTTCCGGACATACCAGAGGGCACGATCCGATTTGCTCCTGTCCCGGGCGTTAGGACATCTAGATGACCGAGAACATAAGTGGATAGACAGGGTAAAGTATAACAATAAACGCACGTATCGTAGGGTGCAAGGGTATTGTTGAACTGGAATCGAGATCTGTCAGCAGTAAAACATGACGAAAGGGGCTAAGAGCAAAACATACACCATCAGCTTCAATTGTGATGCTTTGTTGGTATTTCCCGTCCAATGGGTGTGCGAAAAATCCAAGAGCGAAATTTATCGCGGAGCTGAGCATTCGGTCTCTAGTGTTAAGGCTCAGCGATGCTAGCATACTTAAGGCGAGGGAATCACCCACTGGGACTCTGTCCGGAAGACGGGAATGGTGTTCGAGTCGGTGAAGTTCTGAAACACGCGTGAGTCGAGGTTGGAGGCTCATATCCCTATTCATTACCTGTAAGAGGTATCCGTACTTCAGTCGCATAGAAACACCAAGGTCATCTTCAAAGGATATAAGACGGGGAGACCTGGGCAGAAAGAGGGACACTCACAGAGTTGTTGGCGTCCAAAGGGCGTTAAAACTTGACGATCGGTCAGAAATGGTGGGGGTCTAGTGAGAGCGCAAGTAGTCACCTTCTTCACCAAGTTTGTACGTCCTTTGACCGTAGGTTAGCAAGGGTATATGACGACGTGCCGTCGGGGTTGATACTTACCAGTCAGACAAAAAANGAGAGCGGACCCGTAGCCTCCCAGCGCGCCGTACTATTGTGGAGCTTCGTGGCGAAATTAGCCGGACCGCCATAAGACGCTAAAAATAGGCCTCGTCAGAATCACAGCGAAAGAGACTGAAGCAACATACTCCACGCAGTCGGATAACGAGCACCATGTCGATGCAGCAGATGAAGGCCTGTTATCCTACAGGTTTCTGGAGCTTCCGGTCCGGAATTGAGTCCGAAGGCTTTCCTCCCGACACTATACCACGGCGACAAGTTTCCCCAACTCTTCAACAGGTCAAATGGCTTCTTCTTATGTTTCTTTTTCACGTCAACGTCTGCTTCATCATCAGAAAGAGCATGGTGACTCGATGAAGACTCGGCCATCGCCTGTGGAACAACCAAATGCGGAGCCCCAGTGTGAAGAGGGTAGGCTGGCGCGGTGATGATAACGGCAGCCTCAGCACCAGTTGGTGTGCCGCCTGGGTAGCCTACATCACTTGGAAACAGCGTCGGATACGCGTTTGTCGGCGATGCTGGGGGGAAGTTGTGTCGTTCGGTGGATCCGACATACGTCGGTACAACATTAACGTGGGCCTGGGTGTGTCTCTCTTGGACTCTACTTGGAGAGAAGCATGTCGTTCCGCAAATAGCATATTGCCCAGCAAAGCAAGCAGCGAGTCCGGCTACGAAGGCTAGCGACAGGTGAATCGCGTTGAAGCGAGGTCGCGAACACGACGAGGTGGCTACCGCCGCCTTATTGGCGGAGGGGTCTTGAGCAGTGGGCAGAAGCGTAGCGTGTTCGCTGTCCTCAGCAGCGTCGTAAGGTTTGTATTCGCCAGCACCACGTTCAACGTCCTGGCTGCTCATCGTTGGAGACGGTGAAGTCAAGGAGGAGGGAGAGATACCAGACGGTGACTTGCCAGCTTTGGCAGGAGAGTTGAACGTGACCCTGTGACTCGGTGTCAGTTGAGCGTGTGATCTTCAGGAGAGCACCCCTGAACCACTCCTGATCATCCAACAACCATTCGCCTCTTTCACCGTATCGTTCATGGTCCCATGAGCGTATCAAGGTACCTAATCGCTAGAAATATATATACATAGTCATCATACACGCCCTTGAAATGATCAATCAATTTCGAAAGACTGGTGTGGTCCTGTCAGAGGCCGTGTACCCCCACAGTCGCGCCCCGAGAGCACATATAAAAGACGTCATGTAGCGGGATCATCAGTATCGAAATAATCAAAGATGTCATCTCCAAATCACTCGCATTCTCACTCTCACCACCACCACCACCATCATCATACACACACACACTCACAGCAAGCACCAGGCCCAGAGCATGATTACGTCGCCGCGAACATTCAGCATTTCAACGATAACGCTCAAAAATTCGAGCAGCACCCGTATGCCAAAGAGGGCACGGAGCGACAGACTATTGCTTTCCTAGGAGGGTATCCCTTCGATTGCGACAAGACTGTTATGATGGACTTCGCGTGTGGGCCGGGTTTGTAGCATGAATTAATCACACGGTGATGCACTTACTGATACGGTAAGATAGGACTTGTAGCCATGAAGCTACTCAACTACACCAAGAAGATAGTTGGCGTCGATATTAGCCAGGGGTTGGTCGATTCATTCAATAAACGAGTCAATGAGGCCAGAATAACCCCAGATATGATGCAAGCGGTATGTGTTCAGCTTAAAGGCGTAGACGGGGAGCTGGACGGACAGAAATTCGATGTGATTACGGTAAGGCTGAGGTCGATTTGAGCACCCGTCTTCGTATCTCTGACTCCAAGACAGTGCGGCCTGGCCTACCATCATATCCCGGACATCGAGGAAACCACCAAGATGCTCAGCTTCTTTTTGAAGCCTGGAGGCGCGCTTCTCGTCACGGAGATGCTGAAAGAGGACGGGGTGACACCAGATTTTGGGGGCGCCGACATACCTGTTCAACACATCGTGGCTCATAAGGGTGGATTCAAGGAAGAGGAGTTTCGCAGAGTCTTTGAAGCCGCAGGCCTTGTGTTTGAAATGACTGTTATGTCTCGAGGAAGGCATCATAAGTTTCCAGCCAAGGTGGTGCTCGTGAAGGGAACCAAGCCTATGTAGGCGGCAATCGTTAACTCGTCTCTCTCTCCTATCTACCTACTTCCTATTCTGTAAACATGACCACAATTACGTAATCACAAATACCTTCAGCCACTTAACATCGCTTCCCGCTTCGTCCAAGGTTGTAGATGTCCGTATGGGCACCTTGGGCATCCTTTGGACGGGCTCGTCTGCGTGTCGACTTCATAGCTGCGAACTTGCGACAACTTCCATCTTTCCCCGCACACAAAAACCACACTAATGCGCCTGGCTGGGATGGAATCAAACACCAAAAGTATCCCGACAAGAACCCGGACAAGGACGTGTTCGAAGCCCCGAAACTAGATTACGCGTCTATACCTGCTGGAACAAAATGGGCGAACGATACTTCACCCGCCGCATTACTCCAACTTGTTCGGGATGGACAGCTCGAAGAGGCGGAACAACTGAGAACGGAATTCCAGTTGCGCGGGATCTCGGTGCCCCCAAACATGGCTTTCGAGGCGATGGTCATTTGGTCTGCGTCTCGTTCCGAAAATGATGCTGCTTTGGAAGGGTGGTTATCGTTGCTTCCGACTGCGAAGGCTGTGGGTGAACTGTCGTTCCCTTTGGTTGAGAAACAACTCCTTGCGAAAGCGTCTCCTGCCAGCTTGGGCCTGGTCATGCTCGTCGGAACTACTTGTGCGAGCAAAGGACATCGCAACTTTGTTCGCGACGCAGTCCTCCCTGTTTTCCAACAAATAGCCGAGCCAGCGGTCTATAGAGGGTTTTTGAGGCAGCTGGTAGTGAAGTTGAGGGAATACGATGGAAAGTCTGGTACGCTAATTCCTTGATATTTCTCGGTTCGTGGCTCTGAGCTTCCATAGCCCGTCTCAGATCGCATGCCACGGCGTACTTAGTCGAATCGGTACCGTCCATTCAACAACAACCAGCTGGTGTATTTGAAGACCTTTCTGATGAATACCTCTACACCTCTGTGTCGTCTTCTGCGACTTCTCCTACCACTTCACCCGACGCCATCATTGCACTCATAAACTCTGATTGCTTTGAAGAAGCCGACCATCTTCTGACCGAGGCCCAAGACCTAGGAATTCACATCCCTCACTCCTTGGTTTACGAGAAAGCCGCGTTGAACGCCATCGACCGCTACCTTATGTCCTCTGACCAGTTGACCTGGTTTGCGAAATGGTTCTCCTTGATACCAACAGTCGCTGTTTCAGGCCGACGCGAGTTTCCCGCCATACGAAAGCGCCTTTTCGCTGCCCCAGCCACCAACCTTATGTTGATCATGCGCTTTGGGTTGATTTGTGCTACGAAGGGATATGCTCATAATGTCGCTCGATGGCTCTTGCCGCCTCTGGTCCGCTACGCGGATGCGGAAGTAAGCATCCAGTTCCTCAAAGACTTCGAGGCTGCCCATCAACAATACTGTGAAGTACATCCCTTCGAACCAATCAAATCCGAGATGCGCAATTCACGGAATGCATTCCGAAGTGTGGCTATCAGGTCTTTGGCCATCGCTGGGCGGGAGGAGTTTGCTCTCAAGCTTCTACCCAGTGCGGAAAGCATTGAATCTAACGATGCACTGCCCATTGCGGATGATATTCATAAGCTTCTCGTCAACAGGCTACGAGCTCGCGATGACCTCCCTGTTGACGATATCCTTCTCCAAATCAGGTCGTCCTTTGCTTCTGCCTGCAACAATGTTCAACAACCCGCCCCTCGTCCTAATTTATCCACCGGCGACACTACGGACATCGCCTGTGATATACGTTCCCTCAAGTCCGCTATCAGGGATGGCTCCCTGCCACACATCAGAGATATTGTTTCGATATTGTCTCGCTATCTTTCTACAGGTAGAACCAGAGCCCTTACTCTGCTTCGTAACAAAGCTTTGCGTTCAGGACCGCATATTGCTCAAAGGTTCCTCTTCGTGGAGATAATGTGCTACTATCGGCGTCGCCAATATGATAAAATCCTCCTCACGTTTTACAGTCACTTTTTCCTCACCGGCCTCCCCAGAGATCTTATCCTTGCTCGATTACACAATTTGGATACATTCCATCTGATGCGCCAATCCGACCCACTCAACGATTGGTACTCCAAAAACCCCAAACACTATCCCTCGCCATATCATTGCTCTATGGTTTGGCATGCTTTGGTTAGACAAGCCCGTTATGCCCCCCGCAAAGACACCGACATCCTTTACGATAAATTTATACGGTATGCCAAAGGTCTTCCGTCTGAAGATCAGGCTCTGCTGTCCAGCTTTGGTGTTGGCGTATTCGACCACGCATTACCGCCGCCGCCGTCTTGGAAGCACCGAGTAGACGATTCCGCGTTTGTGCCCTTTATGCGAGCTTTCGGCATAAGATACGGACCAGCACGCAGTGCTAGGGTTCTCCAGGATATGGTTACCCTCGGCATTCGCCCGACGCTCTATCATTATACTGACTTGGCTGGGACGTACGCTAAGCTTGGTGATGAAAAGCGAGCGTTTATGATCCTCAAACGCCTAGAGAGCGATAATATGCTCTCCGACGCTATCCCTACCACGGAAGAAACCGAAGTCATAGGAAATACCTTTGCGAGTGAGGAAGCAGATGAGGTTACGGAAGCCGATGAAGAGGATGTTAATCCTTCGTCATCGCCCCCAAATCCTCCCCTCGTCACCTTTCCACCGCCTAATCTTGTCTTTCTGACGAGTATGCTGCGGGGTTTCCTGGCGTCTCGGGCTGTCGATAGCGCTACCCGGGTCGTCGAATACATAGAGTCTAAATATCCCTCAGATGGTGCCAGGGATCCTACCCTTGAGATCGCTCTACAGGCCTACCATCAACTCCTTGAGTCAGGCCCACAGGAATCTACTGTAAGTTCACTTAAACCATCGCTATCCTTCTTTAGTCCTGATGTCCCGCCCTCACAGATCGGTCAAGTCAAGGAGGGACCTCAAGTCAAGGTTATGAGTGAGTGACTGACTACTTCCAGCTTGTTATTCGTATTCAATGTTCCTTAGCTGGTTCTTTGGCAAACCGCCTCAAGTACCGCACCCCGTGACGTAGCGCACCTTTATACTCGGAAGACGTCGCTGTCATCTTTGCCTAGCCCTTGGGCTGGTACAGGTCCAAGTATATCTGTGGCTATATCGAGCAGACCTCACGGTGGGACCGCGTCCGCCTCCGACGCGGCAACGACTTTGCACTTGAGCACGCACACCGGCCGAGGCACGCAGATATAAGAGTAGAACGCACACACGAATAGATGGTGGACGCCATATACATAGCGTGCAGTAGATCTAATCCTACTTCTGTACCGGTATCTACCTATGCACGCGGTTCGTGGACAGAGGTGCCAACATGTCCGTTTTCGACCAACAACTTCAGCGCTTCAGCCTTGTGCTTGGGCCGCACTCGTGACGTCATCGATATTGTAACGCAACCTGGAAGTAACTGAGGTTGACTTCGTTTCTTTCTTCCCTCCATCATCTCACTCGGACATCCAATGCGACTTGTTACACGCGATGGCAGGAATCAAGCCGAAATTTTAAGCTTTCTTTGCCCACAGGGCATAATGGGAATGGACTCAGTACAAAGGCGAGTATCCATATGCTATACTTGTGCCATCTGCATACTTGAAGATTTCTTGAACGCTTGGCGTAGTACATATGACGGAGCGAAGAGCTCGCCGCACAGGTAAGCACTCCGTACTCAGTAAGTACTCATCGACGTCGGTGTGACAGTAAGTGGTCTCTGTACCTCCTTGATGCCATCCTACATGATCCTCTGCGATTCGCGTAGTCATAATACGGCTTGATTTTCCCGCCGGGCTTGGGATATCCAAAGATGCGTAGTGCAAAAAGTACTGCCCCAGCGAGGGATAGAAGATCATAAAGCAAGGTGTCCTGCAGGGATTAGAGTAGGTCAAAGTCATTCTGTGCAAGAGACGTCATGCTGATGAGACATGTTTATAGACTCTCAGATTCAAAATCATGGCGTCGCATGTCGGCATCGTGCTCATGAATCTAATCTGATGTCGTAACAAAAGTTGGTAAGTAACAACGACAGAATTTACGTCCGAACCGCTTCGAAGCTTCGAGCTTCAGTCGATTTTCTTTTCCGARGGGGGGGTAGTTTCGCCTTCGCTTTCTTTCCCTCAAGACCGAAATCATATCCGGGAACAAGTCGAAGAAGGAGAAAAAAAACGACTATTCGTGCAATGTGAGTACAAAGAACCCATTGTTGGCCTTGTTTGGTCGTGTGTTTAGCCGACGCGCCTTTGTTCTTCAGGGTCGCCCATTGTTCCCCTTTGGGCGCTTACATTCTCCAACGCGGCGCACAGACAATAGAAAAAGGGCACTGGAAACCAGAATGGCGCAGACGTGGACTTCGTCGCCTCCACCTCCTACCTCACTCTTTCCTTTCCTTTCGTTCGCAAGATGTCTTCACGACTTTTTATTGCCTTGATTTCTTTTGGCGCTTCTGTTGGTTCGTACCAAGTCATCTGGTAGTTGGTCGCCGACGCTGACGCTGACGAATTCTCCCAAGTAGCGCAATCTACTCCCTCTGTTGTTTGCATTGCAGGTCAATGTTTGCAGGGGTTTTCTAATATTACCAGTGCGTCGTTTTGCTCGCCTCCATAGACTCAATTTGACATTTCTCCCAGTTGGTGCCTCCATTTCAGCGCCAGGCGCACCCACCAATATCCATTTGCTTCCTGGCCAGTATACGAGCACGACCAACCCGCAATTTCTACACAATCTCCTCACAGCACCCTCGGCTTCAATCGCCCCAGCACCTGGCTTCAACCTATCGTCCACTGTTTCCCTCCCTCTGAATGTTGCGCTCGCGCCTGGAATCGCAGTGTACGCTGATCCACTTTATGGGGGCCAGTCAGAATTTCGCGAAATACCTACTACTTCAACGCCCAATGCATCTATCCCATTATCCATCAATTCGTTCGCCCTTTCCTCCAACGTTTGGGCATCTATACTATCCTCGTCGGGTGACCGCGTCGTGTTTTGGGACTCCGTTCCAGATATCTCACAACTTCCCTCCGACGTATCCGGTTCCCTCTCCCTCCTCTCCCTCGAATCCTCCTGTTCACCTCCCTGCGCTGGAACGAGCGTCTGCTCGGCGGCTGGTACTTGTACCTGTCCCACCGGGTTCACAGGCTCATCCTGCGAGTCATGTGCACCAGGATTCTTCGGCGCGACATGTCAGCCGTGTCCCGAAGGTTGTACCTCCTGCGACGAAGGGATAACTGGCACTGGGAGATGCCTTACGCCACCTGTTCCTAGCAATGCGCCTTCCCAGTGTAATTGTTTGAATGGAGTTTGCGGCGCGGATAACCAATGTACCTGCAATGCCGGTTGGACGACCGCTGATAATGGCACGGCTTGCGCGAAATGTTCAGATGGGTTTTTCTTATCATCCACGGGAGATTGTCAAGGTGAGAGAAACCNTTTTTTCGGCCAGACTACATGATATTGACGATTAGCAGTCTGTCAGCTCGGATGTACCCAGTGCGCCGATGGAACTGGTGCCTGTCTTAATTGCAAGACAGGGTTCACGCAAGATGCAAACGATCGCACCAAGTGCAACCCAATCCAGACACCTACGTCCTCAGGGACTGTATGCCCTGAAGGAAGTTTCAGCGATGGGACGAACTGCACACCTTGCTCGCCCTCGTGTCGGACTTGCACGGGGCCCTCTTCGAATGATTGTGCAGTTTGTGCATCGGGTCGATTCCTTTTCAATGGGAGTTGTGTTGCGACGAACAGTGACGGCGTCTGCGAGGGATCTGACCTCATAGCGGATAACAACAAGCTTGAATGCGATAGTCAGTCACCCCAAGCGATCAATTTTTCTTTCACTTGCTAATCAATTCCATCTTTTCCAGCCTGTGGTGCCAAGTGTACATCATGTAGAATTCCCAATTTCTCTGTGGCGTCGACGGTCAGCCAGCGCCAATGCACTGGTTGTCTTCCTGGATTTGTGTTGTCGGAGGGAAAGTGTGTTGAAAGCTGCCCGGCTGGTTTCTTTGTCGCCCAAGATAACACCTGCACTCGTGCGTCCTTTCCCTTGCTGCCTCTTTTTGTTCTAGTTTTATTCATATATTCTTCTTGTCAGGATGTGATGCGTCTTGTGGCACTTGCGCGGGCGCAGCCGATTTTTGCTTGACCTGCTCAGGCAATCAACTAGCCTCGAACGGAAGATGTATCTCGACATGTCCATCGAACACATTTAGTGCATCCGGCTCCTGCCTAACCTGCCATCCCGATTGCGCCAGCTGTTCCGGAGGTTCATTCAATCAATGTTCATCCTGTCCACCTGACCGACCCGTCCTCACCAACGGCCGATGCCTTCCCACTTGCAGCCGAACACAATTCTTCGACAAGACTACTTCATCGTGCGTCCCATGCGATTCAAGTTGTGCCAGCTGCTCCGGCGCCGGGCCGAGTAAATGTTTGGCGTGCTCAAGCTCTACTCAAGTCGTTCGAGGGGGGACTTGCCGACCTGCAAACTGTGACGGATCATCCAATGTTATTCCTGGCCTGGGGATCTGTCTATCATCGCTCGTGATTGTACCCCAACCTACCGGAACGAATACCCCAACACCCCTGCCATCGATCACCGGGTTAACCAACCCTACGGTACTCAACAATGAAACAAAGAATCGACCTCTGAAGTGGTGGCAGATTCTGCTCATGACTCTTGGTTGCGCGTTTATCTTTGTCCTCGTGTTGATGCTGTGGAGACGGCGTGCAAGGAAGCAACGTGCCAAACAAACTGCTGTCTTTGCTCAGACCAAGAATCTGCCCCATCACGGAGACTGGCGGTGGCGTCTTGCAAGGTTTGGGGAGAGGCTGTTTGGCGGACAACGACCCCGCAGAGGATTGGATCCGGAGAGCGAGGAGATCAAATTGATGAGGTTGCGGGAGGCTGAAGAGGCACGTCATTACAATGACACGGAGAAGATAATCGACTCGTATGGGGACTCGTCGTCCGGCATGGCTGGAGGGTCGTCATCTGACCTTCGCAAGAACGCCAATCGCCGCAGGAGTCACCTGGCCGCTAATTCCATTTACTCTGAGGTTACTGGCGTACCTCGTCGAACTCCGGAGACGAGGCAACCTGTCAAGGACTACGCTTCGACTCGGTTGTCTAGCAGCACGTTTGGGTCGTATATGTACCGCTCTGGGCCGCCTCGTGCTGAGCAGGAGAGCACCATCCCACCTGTTCCCACCGAAGCACAGACCTACGCTAATGCAATACGACCGGCGTTGGCGGCATCGCCACCCGTCAGCCAGGGAATGTATTGGATGGAACCAGTGAAGACCGGCTCGTCCAACAACCCTTTCCGAAAATGACCACGTATTCACCAGGACAACCGCTCGACCCGGCCTTGGTCCCGCATTGTTCTTTCAGATTTAGCTGTCAGCAAGAGCATACTCGTGTCCGGACCATCCACTCTATCCGAGCTATCACGATTTCGTACATATTATCATGGACCAATACTGTGCCTTTAATATATAGCCTTGTTCATCGTTACCGCATAAGTATATCATAGAGACTGTTGCATATCCTCTCCATTCAGCATTTTCTCTTCTTTGTTTTTCCATTCATCACCATTGTAGCATCAAGTTAATATATGTATACTTGGACTTGGACTAACCTAAATCGAATAGGTAGACCTCCACCTGAGACGTCCCGTTTGAGACTTTTGCAGTAGTGAATTTGATTTCTTGCTGCGTTTCCATGCCCGGATACATTGCCCCGGCCAGGATGGGCGCGAGGTGGTCCACGTGAAGGCATCCAGTGATTAGATATCATTCGACCGGAGGCATTTTCACAGCTGTACCACCAGGGTCAACTTTCGCGTCCCCCGTTCGACATTTTAAGGTGAAAATTCCAATCCCTTTATATTGGCCTCCGGGTTACAAAAGGACTTGTTACTGAATCCGAATGTTCCCCCCTTTGAACAGATTTCCTCCATTCCTTATACTTGCTCGAGAAATATTTGTCAAGCTGCAGTTTCGAGTCTTTTTCCGCTTCCTGCGCACCATGTTGGTGGAACGCGCCTCGTATGCGTATGCGTTCGCAGATGACATCCCGGGCTCGCGGTGTGACGCGGAGGATGGGCCGTGGCCGAAGGCATATCAGGTGCTCGACGAACCAGAGCTGTGGAAGGAGCTGAGCAGTCTGGCAAAGCCGCAGACATTATATTTCGAGGGAGGGTTTCGGGCGGATAGCCTGAATTTCCAGCCTTGCCCTCGGACGCGTACCCAAGACCGTTACGTGGCGAAAGAGCTGGAAATTCATGGCAAGAAGTGGGCTTTCACAGGTGTCTTTGACGGTGAGTGGCCTGTATTCTTTGTATCTTGTCAGCTCGTCAAGATTCACTTGGGGAAGCCGACGGAGGACGAAGTGACGCGTATAGAATGTCGATTTGCTCACTTGACTTCACCTACTATAGGTCACCTTGGGGACGTCACCGTCGAACACGTATCGCATCACCTCCCTATTATCGTGTCCGAGTTCCTCACAGAGGCTTTCGAACCCAACAAGCCTCAAATCTACTCCCCCGAATTCATTAGCAACCTCTTCACCCGTTCTATCATCGCGTTTGACGAAGCGATTGCCCAGGACGTCCTAGGCCTTTTCGGCGGCAACATTGAGCAATTGAAAAACTATTCTGATGCAGACATTCGGCGCATCATCAATGACCATGGACCGAATTACCGCAAGGCCAGACTATGCATGTACGGTACCACAGCACTGGTTGCCCTCGTCGACCCGGATCACACCTCACTATGGGTAGCGCAACTCGGTGATTGCCAAGCTAGTGCGTTCCTAAGTTTGATATATTGACTGGAAGAAAGCTGACATTTTTGTGATTTTTTCCCTTCTTTTTTGGCACTACCCGTAGCCCTTGTGACCTATAATGATCAATCGGGCGAATGGGTCACTGACAGGCTGACGAACGAGCAGAATGGCGGGAACGATGACGAGATTGCTCGCGTTCGCGCCGAACATCCCGGTGAACCTGAGTGTGTCGTCGATCGCCGAGTTCTCGGTGCCTTAGCACCGTTCCGATGTACGTGCTCGTGGTTCCTCGAGGCATACTTTGCGCTCATATGTGCCTTCATTTACATTTACCAGGCCTGGGAGACATCCCATTCAAACAACACCCTGACTTCAGCAGACGAATTCTTTATAATCTCTTACCTGGCTTACACGACACATCTCCTTGGGAAGAGTTTCTGGTTAGAAATCTGACACCGCCGTACATCTCGTCGACACCGGAAATCACGTATCGCCGACTGGAACAGCCCAGTGACAAATCTCCCTCCTTGTTCTCGCCGACTCCGAGACGGTTTCTCATCCTTGCTTCCGACGGATTCGCGGACTTGTGCGGCGATGAGGAGAACGAGAAGAACATCATGAAGAAATGGGCGAAAGGGTTGACGGCGGCGGTAAGTATGAAAGCGGAGGATCCCTTTGTTTCTCTAACACAACATGTGAGCGTACGTGGCTCGAATAATATGGCGCTTCGACTGCTCCGCGAAACACTCGGTGGAGAAGACCGATACAGTGTTTCAAGAGTGTTGACGCTGAACATGGACACGGCTTGGATCGACGACACTGCAATTATCGTGCAATCGCTTTGATGATCTTGCTTTTCTCACTCCACTGCTTGCTTTGCTATCGCTGTTTATTTAGCTATTATTCCTTTGGGCTGTTCGCGGCATCGTATTTTATCCTTGGTTTCTTGTGTTTAATCGGTTAATCGGTCTCTCTGGGACATAGTTCACATCCCTGTATCGATATGTACTTGCTGTTATGACCGCTACGATCGCAATGTATCATCATACCCTACAGTTTACTTATAATCAATACATTTCAATTACTGATCCTTCTTGGTTCCTTTCGCGAGTACCAATTTAGTTGGGAACCCGTGGTGCTTAGCTTTAGCCACGACGCCCAGCTCAAAGGCTAGATCTGCGCCTTCGAATACAGTCCGAAGGTCCTCTTCAGCAAACCCTCCCTTATGAGCAACTATTTTCTCCCATCCAGGTTTACCGAGGTCACGATGGAAGTCTTCACCACCCTCCTCTTTGAGCATGTCGATGACAAGCAGGGCGCCTCCCGGTTTCAAAAAGAACGCAAGCATCTTGGTGGTATCTGCGATCGAAGAGATGTGATGGTAGGCCATACCGCACTAGTAGACACGATCAGAATCAACGTCAAGGGTGAGAGACGCGAGACTCACGATGATCACGTCAAACTTCATGTTATCTAGTTCCCCATCTTCGCCTTTCAGATGAACACAAACAGCTTTCATCTCCTCTGGGGAGATTCCCTGATCACTGACGCGCTTGTTGAACTCATCGACAAAGTTTTGAGTGATATCAACCCCGACGATCTGCTTGGTGTGGCTAGCTAGTTCTCGTGATACCAGGCCTAGAGGTGAGGTATGGCTTAGAAAACCCCTAATCTTCAACCAGCTCGAGTTGCTCACGCATCCTCTGGAATTGGCCGGGTGTGAACTGTCTTTGACAACAATCGCTTGTGTAATCCATGATGTTAACTTTGAAGGGGGCAAGATGGAAGGCGTTAGCGCAAGCTTCTGGTTAAACTCATCAGTGATAGCACGTACACAATGGGTCCCAAGCTCCGGGGATGCATGTAGAAGGTCTTGGTACGAAGCACTCATACTGGGCTTCCTGTGGAGGGGTATCTTCGACGTAGTCGCCAGGTCCACTGCATCCATCCTGGAAAACATGGTACAATCCACACCAATGCCCAACTTCGTGGACGAGAGTCTGATGCAGTCATTAGGATCAACCTAAGAGTAGGACTTTGGTGATGTAACTCACAGCGCCTCGACTTTCATGATTTTTACCTGCAAACGTTGCGGTCGAATGTCGAATCACGACACCGTCCATCCATAGCGGGTTGATGGCGAGTTCGAAGGGGAATGTTGCCCAGCCGAACGCGGTGTTATAGTAATTCCTTGAGAAACAATCAGTGAAAAGGCGACGGTCGGTGAAAGCCTTCCATACTCCACACTATAGATATTGAGAACCTTGTTCGTGCCCTGGCGGAGGGCTTGCTTCATTTCGAATTCATGCGTTCTTTGTAGAGCGCTCGTTAGTGAGGGATTCATTACAGTCAGCGAGACGCGACGAACGAGTTGGGACTAGTATTGATGAACCAATCTTTATTGGTCACTCGGGAAACGTTCACAAGATTCCAGTGAATCGCGGCGTCTTTGAAGTAGTAATTCATGATATCAATTGACGCGTTCACCGAGTAATCACTGTCCTCCAAAGATCAGACCAGTATATGCACGTAAAAACGAAATGACCTTACGGAAGATTCCCCGCCACTTCCGTGTCGTTCTCCCTGATGACATGCCAGTGAACGTCCACCGATATCTGCGCCAGAGGTATCGCTTGGACGTGTAAACCCGTCGATACGTCGCGTCGTTCATGAAACTGCTGCTCCGCCAAGGCCATAGCTGACCTAGAAGGCTCCGCG